>JAPYZA010000452.1:0-56128 GCA_030522685.1 Eupelmus azureus
TGTGTATGTCTGTGTGGCTGCATGCGCTTGGCCGATATAATAACGGGACGATAACTTGTTTAGTTAGTGCCGATATGGAGTCGATAACTCCGTGACCATCTGCCATACAGCAGCGCCTTACTTCTCCCTCCGTCGCTGTATATACCTAGGCACACGAGTGCCGCAACAGCTGTGTTGGGAGCTGGATTTCGCGCTGGGAGGAGAAGGAGACTTTTAGGTTGCGCGTGTAGGGAAACGCGAATGAGGCCGCGCGTGTTTATGCGAGCAGCGAGGTCGGCTACGCTTCTCTCGCTGTGGTTTGTAAGCGAGAGTGTATCGCAATGTGTGAGCCAATATTTGTGACTGCCGGCTCTGCCCCGGCAGCGGGAGTGTAAGGACTGTACGGTTGAGTTTGCCAATTGCATGGTTCACTGAGAGCTGTACCGTGGCTGCGGGTAAGGGATGAGTTTCGAGCTTGTTTTTGAAAAGTTGGAGAGGAGGTTGATTTAGAAAATATTAAAGATTGAGAGATAATAATCTGGGATGGTCAAGGTGTAGTTTAATACTCAATTAATTCATAGATTAAGTAAATAAGCAATATTTAACAATTTTTTAACTTTTTTATAAATCTATAAATTTTATATAAAAAAGCGCCCTTAAGCTCCGCAAAAACAATGTGAACTCAATTTTCAAAAACATGGAAGTCCAATAAGTTATTTAGTTTTTAAGGGAACTGATGAAATACAGTTAAAATAAATATTTTATAGCTGATTATTAGTTACTGGAACAATTCGAGCTTGTATCGTAATTTCTTTATCGCCAAGAACATGAATAAATAAGAAACACTGATTTTTTAAAGGAAAATACGTCAACTAAAGTATTTAGTGATCCTTGGTGTAGACACCGTAATGTGCAAAATAGAATATTCATTAATAATATCTTTCATAGATAAAGCATACAATGTAGTCGTGGTAAATTCTCTAAATTAGGAATTTGCTTTGCTATATTTCATGCTATACACAATTCACACGACAACATGCCATCAACATAAAGCCCGTTATAAAATATATTAAACTCACGAAGCACCTTGAAAGATAATTAAGATCACACGCCCTATTAACGTCACAAAGCAAAAATGCGAAACCTATACATAACTAGTCTAATTAGTACGACATTCCTCCTTCGCTCGTGAATTCAGGTTTCCAATATTACGTGCACTACGCGAGATTTTCCCTAATGAAAGTGAGCTACGCAAGCGCAATTTCTTGCCTAAATTTCTCGGCTAACCGAAAAATTCCGAGTATCCAGTAGCTGCCTCAGTAGCTGCAACATAAAGTACACTTCCAGCAAGCTACGAGGAGAAGTACAGACAGAGGCAACGACTAACGAGAAACATGCTCGGAGAGAGTGAGAGAGAGAGAGAGAAAGAGAGAGAGAGAGAGAGAGCAAGCAGGACAGACGGGTAGAGATAAGCGAGATGACAGGGCAACGTCGCCGGCTTTGCGGCAGCAACAGCACACGGCCTCCGATAAATTTCGGTGAATACCGTCGGGCCGGCGGAATGCGAAGCCACGATTAATAATGACGAGAAGCGCAAAGGGACACGCGAACCTTGACCAGAGGGGCTGCCGTCGTATACATCATCAGTCGGCTCGCCCATTATGCTTATGAATATAAACGTAGAAGCGGCACCGCCCCAGGGGAGGGAGCTGCACAGCCTTTGTGTGTGTGTGTGTGTGTGTGTGTTCGTGAGAGAGAGAGAGTGAGAGTGAGAGCTCGCGATAAATGCCTACGTTGTTTTGTCTGACGAGAGCCGAGCCGTTACTACTGGCAGTAGAGCCACGTGCTTTGCTCAGGAGAGCAAAAGTCCGTGTGTGATGCGCATTATTGCGAACGCGTTGGGTCTTTGGTGCGGTGATGACGTAGCCTGCTGGAGCAGGCTTCATTAGGAAGCAACTTTTTTCTGACGTGTTAAAAAACAAAAACTTAATTGTTCGCGCTTTTGAGGGAGTAGTTATGAGTTGGAGCGAAGTGAGTAATTGGGCGATCTCTTTGAAATTACTCAAATTTTTGTAATGATAATGGGATACGGGTCCTTGATTTTCCTTGATGAACTGCGCGCGTTATTAGTAATTTAAAAAGTTGAAGATTTTGAAAGAAATTTTTAGTTTTGTGATGGTAAGCAAGTTTGGTTGCTTGAATATGACCTTCATTGAGCCTGCTTTGCATTTTGCAAAATGAACACAAAATTAAGTCGAATATTTTTTGCTTAATTTAGCATGAAAATAATGGGCATATTTCATTTAACTCTTTTCAGAGCTCAAAAGGGTAAAAGTTCCTTTCCATTTACCAACATTTTTACTCTAATGAGGGCAAATAATTCACGCTTAATTGAGAGGAGAAATTTAAAATCCTCCTTAAGAAAAAGTAAGATTTATAATATAATTCCTTTAATCCTTTTTTAGAAAGTACAAGTATTTTTTTTGTATTATTATTTTATAGCAATAGTAACGGAAATGATGAATGTTAAGGATTCATATTATAAAAAAGTACTACTTATAAAATTATTGAAAATCTTAAAACAAACCATTTCACAAAATTGCATTAACAGCCGAGTATTCATAACCAGAACTCTTACGTTGACAGAACACTTTCAAAAAGAAAAAAACATCCAGGTGAAACTAGAACAACCTCAATTTAAGCATGACTTATCGCTCTCGAGTCTCAATTAGTGACTTCTCGTCTTCTTCGACGTACGTCGATTATCATATTTCTGTATATGAATTTCAGTGTCCGCGAATCTCAAAATGAGCACGGAACAAGGGGGAACAAAGTTCATTTGCATAAATGCGAAAAGGAAGTGTGAATGGAAGAGCGAGTTTCTCGAGCGGAACAAGATCGATTGTATTTCTTTTTGCCTTTAGTATGTATGCGAGCATGTATCCAGAGAGCTGTATCGAGTTTCGCAGGGGGTATTCAGCGGGGTATAGAGTATACATTTCACGTGTTGATGTACAGGAGGGTGGCATCAAGCTCGTATGAATGCTAAATTTTTAATTAACTTCTTTTACAGAAGTATTGGGCTTATCTTTTTATTGTTTCAACATCGGTTATATTATTTTTTCAATTTAGTAGAAATTTCCAAAAATTTAATAGACTTTTCTGTTTATGACTAACACAAAAAATATAAATTTTCTTACTTACTTTTGATGTAACTACAACATATATCTAAAATAGATGGCAGAGTCCTTAAGAAGATAACAGCTGTACTTTATTTATTATGAATAAAAAAATATTTGGTACTTTAAAAACTGCAAGAACTAAACACTTTCAAGATAGAATAAAAGTTGAAAGATTTCCCAAAAGAAAGAAATCAGTTTTTTTGCTTATGAGAAAAGTTTAAGAGACTTACATTAAATAAGGATAGAATACAAAATTCCCACCTAAACAATAATAGTACATTATGTACCAAGGGAGTAAAGTCGCATATTCTTTCCGTGGGTTATTTGTTGCCCGTGCAAAGCCACTTACTTTTTTTGAAAACTACGGAAAATTTTTATCAATAATATTTATATTTTTTCCTATAAAAATGCTAGCAGAGAAATAAAGACCTAGGAGGGAACTGATGACCTAGGGGGAAATAATGACCCACTATTTTTCTCCTCGAAATTTTCGGGAATAATATGCCACACTTTATGCGAGCTTTTTCAGGAAAATAAGTGGTCATTATCGTTAAGATGGGAATAAAGTACTATATCGTTATTTTAAAATTATAAAACTTGGATACTGTAAGAAAAACTGTAAAAAACTATAATTAGTTAAGAATAGTCAAAGTTGAAAATAATAATAAATAAATTCCATAATAAAATCGAAACTATGAAATCTTTTACTACAAAACCGAAAAAAATTACCACTGCCGTACTTTTATAAAGATTTTTGACAAATTCTATATCGCATCATCCGAGTAACTAAATCCGCCGCAAGCCTCTTTCTCAACTACCATCCGCGACCTTAGCCTTCCACGAAAGTCGAAATGAAAGCCATGAACATTAAGAGAAAAAGCTTTCAGGATTTGAATTTTCCGCGTGATTCCGCACAGATCTGACGTCACTCGCTCCATACGACGGTCGGCTATATACGCGGGTATCCCGGAAAAAGCAGGCAGCCAGCAGCAAAACGATATTGGCAGCGCCGGGGAATCCCCTTTAGCAGGAAAGAGGATTTTTGAGGCAGCGCAGCAGCAAATGGTGACTCGCTGTTGCCGGCGCGCGCGCGTGAGACGAGATCAAATGGGATTGGGCAACCGGGAAAATGAGAGGCGAAACTCATACACGCGCAAATACTAGCGTAGACGCGTGCGCTTGGAGGAATGCACGCGCGTGAACTGTGTTTTGTATAATTGCAAACTTGGATGTAATTTTACGTGTTTGTAAATACGTCAAGTTTATTCTCTTATAAATATGCTTGTATAAATATTTTTTGTTTGAATGAAGAGGTAAATACATATTCACATCTACATACACTCGCATTTAACAAATAGTTCTTTAAGTATCAGCTCACATCTTCATAAACCTGTGTCAAGTAGAGTAAGGATGAAAAATATCGAACAAGATAGCCGTTATCATCTGCTTTTTAGATAATTGCCTTACCGTTCCTCTGAGCTGCTTCGCTGCTGTACAATCATGTGCAAGTAGCGCGTTGATTGCACTTTACAGAATGGAGAGGCAGAAAACGCGTGTTTCCGTCGCGCGTGTGCGTGACGTAGTCGCTGCCTTCGCTGCACGTCCTCTTTTATGGGGTATTATGTGCGAACGAAATTCCGGAAGCGCTGTTACGTGCTTTTTTCATTCGTATTTTTCTGAGCCACTTCTCTCGCTTTTTTGTGTGTTGGAGTCTCCGGAAGAATGATGCATCATGCTTTATTAAAAAATGTTTTCCACTGAAACGTCGGTCTTATGCCGCGACTAGTAAAGTCAGAGAAAAATGCGCCCGTAAGCTCTCAGCTTCTGGAAGTTGAGCGCAACAGAGTTGAAAGTTTATATTTGTTTAATTTATGACATAATATTTTTTGTTTTTACTTTGGACAAAAAATATAGCGACGTTTTCAGTAATTTTTTTGTACTCTTTTTAATTGAGTGAACGTGAAATTATTTAGAATTTTCTTTATTGTACGATGGCTAAACTTTTTTAATTAATTTTTAATGTCTCATAACTTTTGGCCGTAAATGTTTGAGCTAAACTTTCAAAGCACATACAATGCAAAAAAATAAATATTAAAAAGATTTTGCAAAATTTTATAGATGGTTTGCAATTAAAAGGATTTTAAAAAACGTCTTT
This sequence comes from Eupelmus azureus, assembly GCA_030522685.1. Lineage (NCBI taxonomy): Eukaryota > Metazoa > Arthropoda > Insecta > Hymenoptera > Eupelmidae > Eupelmus > Eupelmus azureus. The sequence goes on from JAPYZA010000452.1 coordinate 5,317, forward strand.
ATGTTATGTATCAATTTTTCCCTTTTTATTCTTATAATAAAAAATTAACTTTTTTATAACACGGCGTACGGGAAGTTCGTTTTCCCGCACGATCGGTCGGAAACGCGCGTGTTAAAACAAGCTTTCCGCACGTTGTGTCAAAAAATTATGTACGATACATGGGCGATAAAGTGATTTTAACCTCGTGTAAACTTTTCACACTGACTTTGCTCGTGCGTAAACGTCCGCACGAGGTTAAAATCACTTTACCGCACTTGTGTCGTAAATAACTATTTATTAATGTATATAATGTAACGAATTTATCGTGCGTGCATTTTATCTTAAATACTTTTCTGTAAATATACAATGAGTATGCTAACAACAATAAAAATTTTTAATTTTCGTATTCAATTCTAAAAAATTAGTTGGAGTATAAAAACGAAATATTGTGAAACTTTGGTATCCCTTTTAGTTTTATGTTTAAAATGAAATCTGAAATTAGTTTTATATTTAAAATTTAAAAATTCTTTATTTTATATAAATTAGCATACTGTTAAAGATAACATAATCATACAATAGTACGTATCTTCTCTTATTTTAAGAGTTCATTTTTGCTTATATAGGTCGTATAAGAGTTATTAAACATATTAATGCAGTTTTTATTGTGAGAACAAAGAGGTTTTAAGAATAAGTACATGAAATTAATACACAAAGTTTGATAAAAATTTCTAATATAATTTGCTACATATGATTTTATAAAACAAATAGTTTAGTCGATTAAAGAAAAAATTTTTTGAAAATGAGTCATTTGATAAAACGTAAAATATCAAAAAAAATAAATTCAGTTTTAGTTTTCCATTTTTGTAATAATTTGATATCTGTTCATTCCATGTATATTCATCGACACTGAAATTTTGTATCCGCGTTATCTATTAAACAACGCTATTATACCACTTCCTTCATCTAACCTATATTCTCCAAAACCGACGTCAGCCTAAAACGTTCATAAATCCGTGACCAATAAACAAACTAAAGGCAAGAAAAGCTCGCGTCAATTTTTTAGCACCCACAGCCTTATTGCAAGAGTCGAGCGAGCCGCCCGAACAGCGCGCAGCCGTCGCCGAAGCGGCAGCGAATGGCGTAGGAGTACTTTATGTCATTCGGCAGCTACGTTTATTAATTCGGAGCGTCACACGGGGGCCGCGCAAAAAGCGTCGTCGTCTGCCTCGATCGGGCGCGGCGCTGTACTCTCTCTTTCTCCCTCGCTCCTCGCTCTAGCCCCTGACGGCGCGACGTTTATTGCGTTAGTTTGCCGAAGTTTGCACGAGTGAAAGAGAGAAAACGGGACGAGGAAAAAGGATAAAAGAGAGGCGAGAAATGCCTCTGTACTATGGCCTCCGTAGGGGACGCCGAGTTTTCGCGCCCGCTTTTCTCTCATCTCGCTCTCGCTTTCTCCGTATACTTCGTTCTTGGCGGCCTGATTTTGTTAAGGAGTTTCACGAGCTTAATTGAATCGCGCCTAATTCAGTTTTTTTTTACGCCTCGCGAGGGGCCAGTTAAGACTCGTCCACCATTATTAAGCTCCGGAGTAAATAAAGTCGGGAACTAGTTGAATTAAAAAAAATAAAGGAAAGGCCGATTCAATGAGCGCGGGGAAATCGAGCAATCACGGCTACTTACGCTGAATGAATGCCCTTTCTCCTTGAATTTCGCGGGTCATTCGTTGCAATACGCCCCGACGTTTATTTTCTCCTTTTCCTTGGAATTGCTTTGTAGTTTCTTTTGCGAATTAAGAGTTTGCTAACAATTTTTCGCTTGTTTACCAGGGAAAATTAAGCATTAAATTTTAATAATTTCTCAGAATTACACCTGAAATAAAGTCTATGTTCATTTATCAATTAAAACAAAACTCGTTTGTATTTTTCATATAAAAACCTTTTATTATGAAAAATTACGGGTAGAAATACTATTTTTAGCGATATATCTATAAGTAGATCATATTATGAATTTTAATATGAATATAACCTTGAAAAATGTATACAGAACTTTTGCGATATCTGGAACGCACTCTCAATGTATCACGATAATAAACATCAACGAACTCGCGAATAAATTAAAAACAAGTACATATTGATGAGTTGCTATGATTACAGTGCGATAGAATTCTCATACATCATAAACTGTTTACAACATACTTTTATATATTACCTTGGAGGTAATTCATAATGAATAAGAAGTATAGTCAGTAAAAACAAAAACGTTTAAGTGTTACCTATCTCTAGATTACGGGAGATTCACTCCTGTAAAAACTAATAACGTACAAAACAATTAAGACCCAAACGTAACAAGTACAATTCTAAAGTTTATATAAGAAGACTCGTTAAAACTGTTGATCAAAAGCAAAAAGTTTTAATTGATTCTGACAAAATATATATACGAACGAAGGCACGCTCACGCATATACAAAGATACACACATGTACAGCTGCTAACATATAACACTTTGCGAATGAGCGAGCTCGTTATTTACACGACTCGTGTATTTTTCTAGAAAGTAGAGAATAGAAGATTGGCTCGAAACTAAAGCTCAAAAAAGGAAGAAAATGACGGTAAAAAAAATAAGACAAGAAAGACGAAAGAAATAATATGCACAAGACGAAGTTGGTGCCACGATATGACGATCCGCTTATTCTGTATCTTCCGTAGCACTCCGTGTGTACGCCATTGAAAAGAGCACTAGACGAGCGCTGCAAAAATAAAAAGAAAAAGTTATACTGGAGATGCAATTTACTCAGAACCAGCGTACTGGAAGTGGAGGACGCCTTTGTCATGCTAATTTTCGACGCATTTTATCCCTCCTCCTCCGAGCTTTCCTCCTTTAAATGTACAAGCGCGCGCGCGCGCGCTTTTTTTTTCGTTGTACGCGAAAGCTCGCCGTGCTCATTTTGCGGAGTTTTAATTGCCTGAGGATTTACGCGGATCTCCCTGTTTTCTGTTGCAGTATGCGACCGGTTTGCCAGCGGTGTCTATTCGATGGTCGGAGCGGTGAATCCCGACTCTTTCGACATTCTTCACTCGTACAGCAACACCTTCCAAATGCCGTTCGTCACGCCTTGGTTTCCGGAAAAGGTGAGTTTTTGTGGTTTTGGTATTTTGGAGATTTTAGAGGAAAAAGAATGGAATGGGTGAATTTTTCAGGAATATTAAAAAAAGAATTATTCAAGTTATCGCTTATAAAGTTTTAATAACCCAACACAGGTCCTTACTATTTCTTGTTGAATGTAAACCTTTCGTTTAAGATATCGTAAATCGACAAACTCTATTTTTAAGAAGATACATTTTTTGTTTTTAAGGAACAAAAGATTTCATTTGTTATTTTAAGATTAATATAAATACTTTAAGATATCATTTGAAGTTATTATAAACATATATATAACATTATAGGTTTTATAGAATTTTGTAATATAGTACAAACTAGCATATTTCATGATATAACATCAGGAACTAATTTAAATCTCATAAACTACTTTTACGGTATTATTACAGATTTACGTTAAGTTTAATTAATGTTTCTGGTTTAATAATGATGGATTTTTTTTTACTAAATTGTTGTTTTTTTTCTTTAGTTAAGTAATATTTATTACTTTTAAAATTTTACATTTTGTAAAAGTAAAACTTAGCTATAAAATAGGTGCGATTAGGTAAGAGTTGCGTATGCCTTATAATTGAGATAATGAGGAAGAAAAAAAACTATAATATTTTATAATTTACCGGCTGATGCAACTGAAATCGAATATTGGTCCAAATGCTTGTCAATTAGAGATTGATATCAATGGTTTTTTTGTATCATGATAAAATATTGTGAAATGCAAAATTATTGTCTATAACAAAAAATTGCATATTAATAATTCTAAATTTTAATACGATCTAGCTCTACATGAAAATCGGGTTTACGAAAGACTTATACATTACTAAATAATAGTATTATGCATTTCAGATATTTTACGAGTAGCTATAATTTTCTTTATTGGAACAAAAAATACTCGTAAAACATTGTTTTTTATACCTTCAAGCTTTGATTAAAATTCTCTTTAAGAGATAAACTATGAGCGCGTTCGTATGAAAGATTAAATATGCAAATATTATTCTCATTTCTAATCACACAACCTCCACCTAAGAAACGAGATAATCACTTATTTGCGTGTAGGCATTTAAGAAAACTGAATACAAGGTAAACTAACTGCTGCAAAATCGAATAAATAACGATTTGAAAAAAATCATTTTCTTCAATCATTTATTCATGCATTATCGCATTTTTATTTTTGTTCGCGCTTATGCTTACAATAACAATTATTCAGTACGAGTCGCGTAACAAGTTCAGTTAAATCATTCAAGCGCAATCGCAGGTGTCTTAGAGTTATTGCACAAGCGACAACGTTGAGTCATTTTTTCGAGAGCACCGTTGTCTTTTAGTTTTGCTGCTTCGCGCTGCTATTTAATGACCCGGAGGATATGACAAAAACTTGGAGATCCTGGAGCGAATGTAAATTTTAATCGTTCTGATGATGTTTTAAAATACATTAAAGAAGCGTTGAAATTTGCATTTTCTCGTTCGCACGCGCTACCGAACTTTATGAATGAGATGCTGGCGCGGGCGCAATTCATGCAAACTCGCTTGAAATTACATAAATTAAAAGAGTCGCGCTCGCTACTGTCGACAGTAATGTTTTTTGTGCAAACTTTAAAGCTACAATGGACGTTAATCAAAATTTTCAAAGAAACAAATCACAATGAATTGGCATGTTTACAGTTCTCGGTAGTGAAATTAAATCATTGTCATGTTTAAACTCTAAATATGTTAATAATAGCTTATAATAGCCTAAACATTGAATATACTAATAATAATCTACATTTTTAAACAAATTTTTTTAAATTAACAAATATTTGAAAAAGCTAATACCATCAAAAAATATAATTCAAATTCCTTTGACTGCAAATAAACTTTAAAGAGCCTTCATCTCACAGCTTATTATTAGCCCAAAATCTAAATCCCTCCCCTATCAAGCACCACGCAATAAACCACTCCCACGCTGCCGAAAAAAATCACACCTAACACCAACATCATTAATCAAAGCACGGGTCTTCGTCGAAATCCTCATCCAAGCCGCATCTTCCCATATCAAAACCCGCTCGATTAATCCCTCTCCACCCTGAAATCCTTCACCCCTACGACAAATCCCCTTTCCATCCCCCGTTCCCCCATACAAAGGGCTTATCCTCGCGGTCCGCGTTTCGCGATCTCATTCTTGCCGGACTAAACTTCATTGATCCATGCGCGCGGCCAATGAACACACGCTGGCTGTTTAAGCATTCATTCGTGAACGCTGGGATTAGGGATTGAAGTATAAGAAAATCTGGATGGAAAGATTATCGGAGACTAGCAGGGGGAGGAGAAGTTTTCAGCGAGTGCTTGTTTGCAGGTCCTGACGCCGTCATCCGGCTTTGTCGACTTCGCCATGAGTATGCGGCCGGATTACCATCACGCCATTATCGACACTGTGCGTCACTATGGATGGAGGAAGATCATCTACCTCTACGACTCCCACGACGGTGAGTTTGATTATGCTTTGTTGCTTTTTTATTATCAAGGATGGAACGTGACTGTTGCGATGTTAGGTTCAGGGTTCTTTAATTGTGCGATAACGGTTGAAGTTGGCGCTCGTTTTTCTGAAGGGTAACATTTTGAAATTCTTTTTTCGAGAATTTTGTAAATGTTTTTAAGGAATAAATTAGAATTTGATAATTTTCATAATATTTAATATTATATATATTGTCAGATGTTTTTTCACACTTGGCGTAACGAGTTTACTCAAAATTATTTTTAAATCGTTAATAAATGATAGAAATAATTTAGTAATTTAATATTAACGATTTATCTTTTACGTTCAGGTATGGAAAATTTCAACTTAAAATTAAAATATAATATTATTGTAATATTATGATGTACTGCCGTTTTTTGTTTACACAAGTCAAGAAAACAGAAATTCTGAAACATCCTCTGTAACTTGATACTTTGTCTCGAAAATTTTTTACAACAAGCTTGATATAACAATACTGTCTTTCTTTACCATACGAGCATATAAGAGAAACCAGGAGCTTCTTTCAGTCCTAACACTGTCACCTTTATCACATTTTATAACTTTTATTATTACGGCCCTAGATCCTTTTATGATAAAGATTATTAGGTTACCGGCATGTCCGGCTGTGAGGTTACGCAAGCGAAGGTCTATTTCATTTTTTTAATACATTAATATTAAATAGTATGAAATTGACCTAATAGAATTTATTAAAATAAATATTAATCGTTAGAATATTTATGCAATATGTAAGAAACTCCTCCAAAATTAATAAAAAAAATAAAAATTATAATTCCGGTTAAACTATGTTCACTTTGAAGTTTAAAAATTATTTTTTAAATACACAGAATTTGAGTGAAAGAAATTCTTCATAATTTGATAAGTATCTCTTTAAGTGCCTTTTTAAAAGGGCTTATAAAATGTAATATTTAGTCGTTTTTTTATAATTTATTTCTTTTAGATCTGCAAAAACTTTTTCATTTTATATTAGAATGAAATGTATACTTACGAAACATACTTATCATATTTTATTAAATAAAATATCTTATATTCATGCATTTTTTGAAAATAAATTTTAGAATTAATAATACCTTTTTTATATTAAAATATTGGTAGATTACACAAAATTACTTTGTTATTTTCAGAAATATAAATATAAAAATAACAAGGAAATCTTAAATTATAAAATGACAATATCTGTGTTTGTCTACATGTATTGTATATTATTTAGCATATTGTATATTAATTAATATCAAATCCACTCGAATTTATTTTAATCATTAATATAATAATGTCAATGTAACAAAAGTAAATTAATTTAATTTAAATTATACTTCTTTTTAATTAAATTTATTTAATATATGATATTTGAAGAAGCTCATTACAATTCTCAAATAAGCGTATTTGATCATTCATCCTGCAAAGTAACCACTGCACTCATCCTGCAGGATTGCACGCTCACGCCTACGTCAACGCGCTTTGCCTCGGAATACTTTCAGTTCAAAGACCCCACTCTAAAAATCTAACGAAAAATCAGTGCCTGCAAGCATTTCACAGAGTAAACACGTCCCCGAGGACTGGAATTCCTTTCTCTTTTCCTCTTTTCCGCCCTCCGTTCAAGTCCCCCCCGTATCCTCTCATCCTTTTACAACCTCTCCTGCCTTCTAAGTCTTTTACAGGTTCAGCTCCATCTCATCGTGCGTGGCTCTTCGATCCTGCACGCTTTTACGTCTCTGCGCCGGCCCTAGTGGTCTCGCGCGGCCAACTTTCCGTGAAGGCGCGGGCGCAAAAAATACAGGAATATATAGATCCGTCGCGTCGTCTTCTCTTCGTCGAACTTTCAAACGATTATTGCATACTAAACTTGCGGATCTATGCGGCCTTCTCCGGCGAATTCCCCGAGGAGCGATGACGGCCAGGAAGGAAAAAATTGCGTTATGAAAGCGGAAAGATTGGAATATGCAATTTTTATTCGAGATATTGGACGTCTCTTCTTCTTGTGCAGGGCTGGCTCGTCTTTTTTTTTTCATTACGTTTTTTTTTTTTTTTTTTTTTTTTGAAAGATTTTTATAGGAGGTTTCAGGAGAACAAATTTTTCAAAGTTAGTGAGGGTTTGGATCTTTTTGAATTTATAGGTCAAAGGAAATGTAAGATTTTGATATGCGCATGTAGAAGGAAAAAGTTATCTGCGCTGATTATGAATTTTTATATTATTTGAAATGATAAAATAACTATAAATGTGTCATTTTATACAAGTTAACACCACATAAATATTTTCGTTAATCTTTACCATTATGCATGTATTTATCTCAACTATAATTCTCCTGTGCTATCCTGAGGTAATAAATAATAAACCCGAGAAGAAGCAATAAAGTCACAAGAGCGTAGTTTATTTGCCATATAGGCCTCTCATTAATTTTCACGGCTACCGTGAGATCTGAAAGAAGGCAAAGAAATACGTTCGAAAGAGCCGTGCATTCGAGTGTTCCCTTAATTTGAATTTAAAGCAGCATTTCAACCTTAAGAATTCAATCATTTCTAAAATGAATTTTTAAAAATAATATAACTACAGTTGCTGAGTTTTCTTTTTACACTTTGATATTTTTCGCCCTTACTTCGCTCACCTCAAAGTAGTTGTTGTTACCGCAAAGCAACGACGACAGAAAGCGAGTTTATTTCAATTATAAAAGTATAATAATTTCAATATTTTCAGGGAAATGCAAAAAGTTTTCAAGCGAAAATTTCAACTTCCCTCCTACCTTAGAGTTTTGCCAGAGAGCAATTTCTTCGGGCAACCGCAGTACTTCGAGACTACCAATTTTTAAGTTTAAATTCGTGTTAAATGTTTAAAAACACGAGCAACTATAACTTTTTATATCATTACTGTTAAATTACTAAAGTTTAACAGCCACGTTGTCATTCTCTCTTTGAGCATATTTAATTATTATAATGCAATAGTTTGCGATCATGAATTTAGTTACTTTTTAAATTTAATTTACACTAAATTGGTATCCATCATAACAAGTTAAATTATTCATTAACTTGATTATCAATTTACTTAATAAATAAAAAGTTACTTTAATATTTGATCATAGATAAAATGCTAATCAAATCAATTGAATTTACTCAATACAAATATAATCATGGTCACTCAAACAATATAATATGTATAATCAATTCATTTTATTGAATAAACAAGTTAGTTTTAACAACTCAGATCAACAATACTTGTTATAACAACGGAAAATAATTCACGAAATCCCTTCCTAACCTACACTTAATAATATAACCATCCGCACCCTCAAAACCTCGCATCTCTAAAAAATACTCTAAAATACATCACAATGCATCATCCCCAGCATCATCACAAAAAGGCCATAGAGACGAAAATTCCAAAAGATCGCAACCAGCCGAAATACGCGGCATTTAGAACGAGAGATTAACGAGGGTGACTGGCCCTTTATGAAAACTCTCCTACTGATTTATTAAATAATAACACCGCGCTAGCGCTCTCTCGCCTCGCCATTAATCCCTTCTCCTCAGAATCGCCGAAAAATCACCGAGACGCTTTTGGCCCTCTACCGCCACTTAAACAGTCGCACGCGCGCGCGCGCGCGGGCTCGATGACAAAGCGATCTCGACGACGAGCGTCGTCGTCGGCAGGCAGAATAATAACCGGCGTTTCCGGCGACTTAAACGAGAAAATAGCGCCATCCATTAATATGAATCAGAGCGAGGACGGGCGACTCTAGTTCGCCTGTGGTCTTCCTCTCTTACTCTCCCTCTCTCCTCTGTGCTCCCTTTATACGGCGCTTCGCGCTGCGGTCGGAAACGCAGATAACTCTCGGGCGAAGGCGCGCCCAGGGACGGGGATAGGGCTGTATTAATGAAGGGAGATTTTTATCGGATTTTTGCTGGTTGGGTATGGGAGAGTTTGTGGATATATGGGCGATCGTTTTGTTAGGATTTTTTAAGTTTATTGGTGAATTTTAATTTGGTTCTGTGGAAATTATGGGTGGTTTATGTAATGTGATTGATTTATGTTCTTCTAGTTTATTCTTGGAGTTTGTGGTAACTTTTTTGTATTGAAATTTGTAAGAATGCTGTAAAGTTTTTAAAAAGAATCTATCGATTTTTCATGAACAAGAGGAAACTTTAAATCCAAAATTTCGTAAGGTGGACTGAAAAGCTCAACTTAAAGTTTCAGCAGCAAAATAATACATCTTAAAATAATTATACTCTTGGTCAGAATTTTTACTTACAATAAGATTTCAAAAATGTTATTTCTTTACAAATTTTAACTTTTGATTTTACCGAAAATTTCAATTATCTGTTCTGATATGTAAAGTACTTTCAATTCTTTCCTTCTATCCTACAGAAGATATTATTAATATTCAAAAAGAACATTTCGGTTTAGTAAATTTTTTTTATATAAATTTTTTAATACGCATGAATGCGGACGTGTACGTATGTATCGTTTTATATATCTCATGATAGTTCCTTAACTACTTAATGAATCTTAACCAACGTTTTCAATCATATCAAACTACATACTTCAATCTTAAGATTGTGATGGCGGCTTTTCTAAAGGTCGTTTGTTCATAATTCAATCTTTATTCGTAAGCTGGTTAACAAGCTTCTGCTTGAAATCTTTCAAGATGATCCGAGACATAGAGAATGCTAGAGTAGAATGATGATACATTGTTTGACCGCAAAAGACAGCCACCGTTATAACACGAATATTACAATATCTTTACTGTAACAATCAAGATGCACACATAGGAGATAACAAGCGAGACCTTCATATACCGTGCCCTCAAAAACGCAGATAATGACAAACTGGTCACCTACCTGCCTTTGTACCCACTTTGAAAACGATATCTTTGATATAGACGGAGCACTAAATCAGGTGTATATTACAAAATCTTATCACATATTCATATTACAGAAATATTATAATTCTTAGAAAATTGTTTCTTTCAGTAACTATAAAATTATTGCAATAATTTAAAAGATGTACTTACATTTGCGATTATAATTTATGAAATATCCTTCTGATAATTTACTTTGAACTCTTAATTCGTAATTTCAAAAAGTTTATTAAAATTTATTGAAAACTATTTTAAATCTATTAATGTATCTAAAATTCGATAAAACACAAAATCTCTTTCAAAAAGTATACAGCTAACAATCAGAGAACGTAGATGCTCAAAAATTGGGCTACTCAAGGTATAATCCATAGCTGGTATGGATATCGAGTCCGGTCAATTAGTCTGATATTATCGGGCCTGGAAAATTATCATTCCTGGAATTATCAAGCTAGCTAAAATAATGAATAGTGAAGCATACCTATGATTGCGCATACCATTAAAGCTGTCCTAATTAACGGGTACACCCGAAATAGAGCTTCATAAAGTCACTTGATAAATTTATATTATTTTTTACTATAATAATAAAATAACAAACAAAATTCGTCTAGTTAAAATTCACACAACTATATATTTTTAATGATTTTAAAAGCCATGTTATCAATAGAATGAATGATGAAAAAAACTTCAAGAATTTTCGTTTTTCGAATATTATCCCGGTTTACCGCGCAGCGGTCAGAACATTTTTATAATGAAAGCGAGCTAGGTACGGTCTACATGAATAGCGAGCCTTTTGAATTTGTTTTTCATTTCGGCAGGACCCAGCCAACTTCACTGAGCTGCGTCATTGAAATAGACATTTGATGGAACGTGGCAGATGAACCGAATAGATTTGGTCTAGCCACATATTCGTCATATTAATTATTTACAGTTGCTAGCGAAGCATTTGATACAAAGCGCGAGCAATGTGTAGCTAGGACCGCAATGCGCGTGACGTTAAATATAACATGAAATGGAAAATGTGCGCTAGGCTAACGTATGTAAATTTGTGCATTAATTTATTTTAATCTTATGAATTGCATCTAGGAAAGCGAGATGGCTAGTAAATACTAGCTTTTACTACGCTTCCTCCGCATGACTAATTAAGACTAGCATTAATATCGCTATCGGAAATGTTGCGTAAATCAAAGTGATAAATTGAGTCGCGAGGTAGGAACGTCTGGAACTTTTATTCGAATTAATCATAGCTTATTAGACAATAACGATAATTGTTCTCACGAGACATCTTTCTGGAATATAATCGGAAGGAATTCTAAATGTGATAAAGTGGATTTAAAAACGTGCATTCTAAGAAGCGCTTAATTAAGTGCTTCTTGAATCAACATTAGTAAATATCTTAATTAAATGATTATGCCGAGTATATTAAGCATTAACGACGATGAGTGCATATTTACCCATTTATCAGATATTCCACTTTCCCTCTATAATAATTATCATATATTACGTTTGACACACGATAATCACTATTACGAAATTAATAAACTCTGCCATAATAATTCTATAAATAGATTTTGATATTATAATACACACGCGTGCTAAATAAACCTTTCACATAAAAGTAATAAACACGCTTTCTACGCTTTACAAGTCGCAGCGGAGCACTTGAAAAAGATTGCGAAAACAAAGCCCATTATCACAACTGACTTTCATATTTCAATATTGGTAAACACCTGTAGATTCCGATCGAAATTAGCGTTTCAAAGTCGCTACACTTTCCCCTCCGTGCTCTCTGCATAAACATCAAACTCCCATTACCGCTGCTTCTTTCTCTTTCTCTCCTCTCTCCTCTCTCTGAAAGTCTCGCAGAACCTCAAAGCTCGCATTACAAAACCAAGAGATAAAGGAGAGAAGAAAACGCCGAGCGACAAAGATAATCACGAGGAGAGAATAGGAGCGAGACGAGCGGGCGTCGAGATAAAAGCCAGAGATGCACAGTAGTAGTGGCTTCTCCGGCGCGCGTATTACACGCCGCGGCGCTCTGGACGTTTTGCGCTCGTTAATATCGCCTCGGCGCCTAAGTGCGCCCAGATATATCTGCTCTTCCTATCTCTCCGTTCCTTCCGCATAATACGCGGCGACTAACGACGAGGGAAAGCTGACCGTGTACACGCGCGGGCCAAAGTTTCTTGGGGGGAGGGGGCAACGAGCCAGCCGCAGTCATAGATGTTTAATTACCGTTAAATACCGAAGCTTCCATGTGCCAAAGTGATTAATCGCGGGAATGGTGCGTCTCGCTTGCGCGCTGATTCGTTCTTTGGAGCGAGCTGCGGTTAGCCGCGATGCCGAGTATCGAACCAGTCGGCAGCCGCTCTGCTGAATTGTGAGGGAGGTGAGTGAGGATGGGGGATTTTAGATTGACGGGAAGATGCAAAAAGTTGATTTTAATTTTTGTTGGGAAATTCGGTTGTTGTGTGACGTAGATTGTTGGAGATAAGGAATTGAATTTGTGGATTGATATTAATAGGAAAAACGGGCTTTGAAAAAATGACCTTTGGGAGATTGGGCCGAATAATTACGGCGGGATTTTGATTGAATTTGTTTTTCTATACTTTCTGGTCTTTTTCTGAATTTCTATATTGTCTTGTCAGTTTTTTTTTTATTATAAAATTGACTAGTACTGAGCAAGAATATAGTTTTCATTAATTTATTTTAATGCTGTTCTGTGATACTTTTTTCTAGAGACTACTGACGCGCAAATTGTTTGAATAGTGTTATTTTATAAATTAGAAAATTGGTCATACGCTTGATTGTTTTAAGTAGATAATGTTCTCAGCCGTAACAAGTAATAAACTTTCATCTAAATTACATTATATATTTATGAACACTTATCCTACATTGCATGAACCATAAAAGAATTAATTTCGCTTCCTTGGATTCTAAAAGATAATTGAGGCTGAACTCACGAAAAAGGTTCGTTAAACGTTCATTGACATTTCGACCTACATTCTCCACCATAATAGTAATCCATTTCATATTTTTACACATTCACTTATAGAGAAAGGAGTCGAACGTCGAAAAATAAATGAAAAAAAACTGCATCGCCGCTTAAGGCTATTTGCGCGAAGAACTATATACACATTACAAAATCGCCCGAGTGAAAGTGAAAGACAAAAAACGCCTCGTAATAGCTCGGGCGCGTGAATGATAAATCGACCGCGACGGTTAATAAAAAAAAGTCAGCCGCCTCATTAAACGTAAATACGAAGGTGATCCAAAGCATTTTTCGCCAAAAAATCTTGACACAGAGAGCTCACTTACATACATGCGCGTGTCGGCGTAGGGCGTTTAATTAACGTCGAACTGTGCCGGCAGCGCCGCGTGATTAATCGATGCACTTTGTAAGAATGAACTTTGGCCGAGGCTACCGCTGGGCATTAACCGCGACGAGGGCCGCGTTATTACGCTTTCGCTTTTGGGCAATCGGGGAGGATGCGACTATATCAGACAAGCGCAAGGATAAGAGGAAGAGTCTGCTGTAGCTGTGTATAGTGGTGTGAGGAAGTGCGCGGGTTGGTTTTAGCGTGGAAAGAGGGGAGGGGGGGCATTTTTCTTTGTGGTTGTATTAAAGGCATATTAGTCGATGTAATAAATAGTATTCTAGGATTTTATTGGTCGTTTTTTGTGATCGTTAAGGTCAGAAGAAATATTTGAATGTTTTTTCTTTTTAATGAATAAATTTGGTTATTGTAACTGCATGATGATTTTCAATATACTTTTTACTATTTAAAATCTTAAATACTTTGATTTGAATTATTTTATTTATATTTTCTGAAGAATATGCGACTAAGATTCAAGGAGATAATAAATAAAATTTGTATTCAAACTTGAATTTTTACACAGATATGGAAATGTAATGAAGTGAAAATAATTCAATTAAAGCGATAAAAGTATGTCAAGATTTATTTCGAATTAATATTTATGAAATATCATGGAAGTAACAATTACGCAACCTTAAACGGAAGGATACAGAAAGTGAGGAAGCAGTTTACATTAAAATATTTACATATATCAAATGAATGTGTGACATGAATTTTATACGGTATATTTTTTCAAGGATGCTTTAAAATTTATGTTCTCGTTCACTCCGTATCATGAATCATTCAAGTAATAACATTAAAAAAATATTTGATACATGATTTTAATCGTCGTATCGACTCTAAATCAAATAATCGATACAACTTATTTACTTATGTAAACTAGCAATAAACTCTTCACGTTTCAAAATAAAGTCACAGTAAAAACTTGAAAGCGAAATGAAATCGTTCCACATCAGTTGTACAACCACTCGACATTCATCAGTCTTCCGACATAAAAAGTTTTTAACACAGATTTCCTGCAAAGAATAAAAAAACCAGCGCTTTCCTGCACACACACATCCGAACCGTGTCCCCAAAAACTGCTCCAAAAACCGCTTCAAAATCGAGTCTCCCGCTCTCACAAAGACGGAAACGTAGAAAGCTCTCCGCATTTCACAAAGACAAAAATGCTCTCAAAGCTCTTTGCAAAAATCACTAACAGTAGAACAACGCGCGATATACATAGACACACACAAAAAGTCAACTGCACACAAACTCAAAAGCTGGAAATACGCGTGTACCTCTTGGTGTTTCAGAACTTCGATAAGACCAGGGTAAAGTGTGACGAGACGATATTGCACTGGAATTGGGAAGGAGTTTAATTACCGAATGCAAATGCAAATATACTTTAGGGACCGCCGCCACCCTCGCTATTTGGGCTACATTGCTAGACTCGGTCCTCTCTCTGCGAGTTCCCAGGAGCATTTTCCCAATAAATGCGAGGCCGCAGTGCGGAAGAGCGGACGGCAAAAAAATGAGAAAATTTCCGATGTCGAATTATTAAAGATAGGTGCGACTGTCTGCGCGAGTGTGATTGATATGGATATTAATTAAATATTTGAAGGCTGAAAGTTTTTGACAAGTGAGGTTTTTGTACTACTAATTTAGATGGAATTAGATCGTTTAGGATTTCTTTTTTTTCAACGACGAATTTACTGAACCGACTTGCGTTAATGAGGAAATTGGAGTTACGGAATAATCTAATTTGCATTTGTTAAGCACATATTGGATGTATGATGTAATTAGAAAAAATTACATATTTTTAGTTCAATTAATGTTTTTCGCAGGTAATACAGATAATTTTACTAATAATTATCAACTAGCAATAATGTTTAATCTATCCTTAAAAGCAATGTATGTCGATTAGTTACACGTCTTTTCAAGCGTTAACCTTTATTACTGTACCTGCGTGTTACAATGAAAACCCGAATTTTACCAATAATGTATAATTACTAAAATATCTCCAATTAATTTTCAAAATAATCTACACCTACATATCTAAAAAAATAAATCCGGAGATACTTTAAACTTTGCAATTGTCCGGAGTGCCGAGCTACGAGCGGGTAATTTCGTTTATTTATTAAAAGAACGAGGACGAAGTATAAAGGGATCGAATGATGAGTCGGGCGTCTTGATCTGCGCGGCACCTCGAACACTCGGGAAATCCCCGGATAAACTTTAACTAAGATAACTCCGGTGCGAGCGACGCGCGAGACAAATTGGAAAACAGTAAAACGCTTGGGCAAAGTTGAGGGAAACTGACGATTTCCTTGATAGATCTGGCTTTCTTTGCACTTGAGAAAATTTTGATTTTCAAGCGCAAGTTGAACAATGGGATGAAATAATTGTTTTCGAAGAGATTAAATGGATAGAATTAAGATGGAATTGTTTATATAGTTAATTCTGTCGATCTAAGTAAAAAAAAACAGAAGGTAAAGAGATCTTATAAATGAAAAAACTGCTCTTCTGTATAAAATTTGATAAACATGTTGCATATAAATATGAAGAAATGTTATTAATTTATATTCAAAATAACATATAATATAATAGATTTTCCCCAACTGTACCATTTCCCGTCAGAGTGAAATGATATTCTTCGTTTAAGCAATAAGTACATATTTATACACGATTTAAACAACTAATACTTGTAATAAAAATATTAGCATTAAAGAATTAATTATGTCAATCGTATATAAATATTTAATTTTATTTATATTTACAAGCTCAGTTCGTCATTATGAGTTTAATTATAATCAATATATTATTTTAGATTTTAATTTTAATTTTAAAATGTACTTTTTATTATGTGAATACTACGCCATTAAAAAGAAGCTGCATGCGTATTTTATACTCTTACATTCCCAGTAAATACAAGCCAAGTAAGAATATAAATCAACGTATCCAATACATAAAGACGTATTCCAGTTTGACCAGTAATAGACATATTTTGGAATTCCCATATTCTGAATCATTAAATTATATTATTAAGTCACTGCTATAAACATTTATATGTATATTTATTAATAAAAAATACTTTTTAAATTTCGCAATACTTATTATTATTTTTTTTCATGTGTATAAAATTTAATATATAAAAAATTGCAATTTAAGATTAAAATCATTGATTATATATATCGTGTGCTTTCATGCAAGCCTATAACGTGGAAAATCCAAAATACATTCTGAATAACTGTAAACTATTTAAAAATAAATAAACATTTTAGTTTTACGCACTTTGAAATCAAATATTTCGTCATCTGAATACATTTAAGATAAAGTTTCTAACAGTGAATATTTTGGTATTTAAAATTCAAAAAAATTTTTAAATGCATTTCGTACACATTTTTATAAAACTTTATGATTATTCATATTTTGCCTTTTGAAAAGAATTAAAAAAACAGTGTCTTTGTTGTCAACCTTGTTTTAAACATTACATCGAACATAATCTGATTTAAAACACGGACATACATTACTCCCACACTTTGAAATGCACAACTCCACAAAAAAAACAAATCTATTCTCCTAATTTGAAAATTATCCTTGTACCACATCAGCCGCATCACGTAAACTCCATAAAACAACCAAATCGCAAAAATGTAGTCAAAACAAACCCAAACTCCTCCGCAAAGTCCCCCAAGCCCCCACCCCAAAAAAACCCCTCCTCCCAAAATCCATCTCACACCTGCAACCTCCGAGGAAGTGGGAACCACTCTCGTTCTCTATTATTCCTCCTTCGCTCTCGGCTGGCGCGCGCACGGCGTATATAGATAAAGTCAACAATGCCCGGAGAGAACGCGATCGTTTCCTTCACGGTTCTAGAGTCGCGGGCGCGCGCGAGAGAGAGATGCAGGGCAGAGAGTGGGGGCGGCGGGCGGAGGCCGCGACAGGATCGGCGCCTTTTTTTATATAATCTCCGTAGCATCGGTCGAGCGCGCATTTCCCGCTCCGAGAGTCGCGCGTGATACGATCCTATATACATAAAGCGCGAGCGCTCGGCGCGCGGTTTTTAGCCGGTGGTTGCGGAGGCGAGAACGTCGAATTACTGATGATACCGGCTACGGTGAAGATTGTTCGTTGCGCTTTTAATTCGTGATGGTTTGGGAAGAGGGCGGTATTAAGAAGTTTTGCTGACTGTGATATTTATTGTGAGCAGTGTACTTACTAGATTGATCTTGTGAAAAGTTTTATAATTGTGGTAAGTTGGAAGTGCTGTTAAGGATGATGTGGACAAAGTGTTTAATGTTTTGTAGATAAGGGTGTTTTGTAGTACTGCCTTAGATCTAAATAATAAGTGTGTTTGAGATAAATTTTTGCATTTATAGTTTTGTATAAGAGTACAAATGCGGATATATAATATAAAAATTTTTTATTCATTTTGTGAAAAAATATAAAAAAGTTATTAACATTTTTTTGAAGAGAAGATAATTTTTATAGTAAAGATAATTTATAATTGTTGGTGATTTATTGATAATGGCCCAAGTAATAAATACGAGAATTTTGTTTTACAAGTAATTTTTATCGGTATGAAAAAGCAATAATATTGCAAAATGAAGAAATTAGAATTTTAGATTATTCAAACAAACAAGCTTAATTATACAATTAACTTCATATTAAATTATAATGAATTATAATAAAAAAGGAAATAAATCATCATAAATTGCAGCTTTTAATAAAATGCATTATTAAGCTTATTTGAAATTGTGATAATTTTTTTTCAATGATTGATAATGTCAATATCAAAAGGTTAACTCAACAGTTCATCACTTGTGAAATTAGAGAGAAATTCGTTGATTACAGTATTAATTAATAATAATGATATAATAATATATAAATTATTATAAATTATGTATTAATTTAACATAGTTTTGTTAGTAAATTCAAATATTCAAATACATTAATTTTGAAAAGTTAAATAGAATTAATACAAAATAAAGTAATACTATCGTAATCCATGCAAAAATTTAAAAATAAATACAAAAATTTAAACAATTTAAATCAATCAGTACTAACAATAAATTTTCTAAAACTTGGACAATGCATCAGCTTCCTTATCCCAGCCAAAAATAACAGAATCTATCCGAAAACAACATTTTATCAAAACCGATAAATCGTAAAACTACATAATAAGCGATATTCGCCTCACGATAATCCAAATAAAAACTTAACATTCTTTCTTATCTCGCGTCAAAGAATTTCTCAATGGAAAAAGTTCACTGGCTCTGCACTTCGGCGTCGCTTACGCCAAACCGGATTCATACGCCCATACGACAAATTACCTTGATACACAGCAAGTTCAGTGTCGCGACGAATGTAAGGTAACGAACTTTCAAGCACACTATTTTGTCACTGAAAATTTCGGCTTAAACGAAACCAGTTTGCCAGGCCTTCGAACATCGGCGTGTATAACCTTTCGCACGTTCGTTGCTTTTCGGCGTTCTCCGAAATTGCGCTCACGCTTTTCGCGGGTATTGCGAATTCATTGATAATACAAGGCTACGCTACACCGGCAGTGATAGCAGCGCAATTGCAGTTGACGCGGGTATAATTGATACGCTTAATGTGTATAACGCGCATAGCGCGGGTGCGTCGACTTTAATTAATTGGACATCATCGACTTTAATTATTGGTGTGCTCTAATGGCGCGACGGGTGAGAGGCAAAGAGATTTCTGAATTCTGCGGTAGTTTCCGATTGTGTGCAAAAGCGTGGAAAACAATGTTGATTTTTTTGGATTTTTGCGCGTGGGTGTTTAATGGCTTTAGTAATGACTTTGTAAAACAATTTTTTGGCTTTTTAAGCATAACCGATAAAGGGCTGATTTATATTTTAATTTAGTTTATATAAATTGGTTAGAATTAAGAAGAAAAAACAATTCGATTCCGTTTTTGTGATTAATGAAAGTAAAAGTGTTAAAAGATTGAAAAATGTAACAGGTTCGTGAGAATAAAACGAGATGAGGAAAATTCACGATTAAAATGATTAAAAAGGTACAACTCGTCAGAGCGGTTTCAAGAGCATCAGTATGAAACCTGTTCTTCATGTAAAATAAATTTTTAACTTTAGCTAATCACGAGACAAATTTTTGAGCTTTATTTTGCTTAACAACTCTTTTAAAATAAAATGTTTCCTTTAATTGGAAAAATATTTCTTTTTATTACAAACGTTATCAGCAATATTATGCATATACTGTAAAATTATACATAACTATACATACATACCTTAATACAACAAAAATAATGCATAACTTAGTATGTTCTGCTCATAATAAAAGAAAACAATACTTCTTACCTCGGCATAAGTCTATTTAACCTCATGCTATCGATGTGAAATTCGGGAGAGCGACATTGGTGTCCAATCCTTGATTGTGTCAATAACACTTAGTGTTTTATTTGCTATATTAGGCTCTTATAACGAAAATTATTATTTACGATGATTACACAGAATGCTTAACGATTATTTGTGTATATTTTCTAAAAAATGTTAAAATGTTTGAAAAATCTAGTCTTTTCTTAATTATTTAATAAAAAAAATTAGAAAATAAAAAAGAACAATATTGAATAAATTTAAGAGTTCAAATCTATGACTTCAATTATATAAATATTAAAAAAAAAGAGTGAAACTTTTTATGAAGGCATTAAAAAATTCAGCCTTCGAGTCTTTATCGCCAGTAAAAAAACATTTCCTCTCATGACTATCAGCAATCGCCGATCTAAATATTTATTGCACCCTGCAATACTATTAATTACTTATTTTCTGACGTTAAGAAGTTCAGTTAAGAAAATAGTTAAGAAAATAAACCTAATTGTTCATTTTAGAACGATTCTTCCATGTGACCCAATGTAAAAAGTCGCAACATCGAAAACTATTAACAAGAACGAATCGGTGCTTCTAGCCCTTCTAAATTTTTACAGATAATGGCGTTATTTATATTTGGTAAAATTTTTGAAAAATTCTAAGAATAAAAAATGTTATAGTAACCCCCTTTAACTACTTGCCTCCATCAAGTAATTAATTTTTTACACTCATACCTCGCGCACCACTCACGCGTTTCCATTACTACAAATGCAATTATCTCATTGCATTTTAATCACAATCCCCCCTCCTGGGGATATCAAATTTGAAATTACGTTATATTCATACGGCAGGGGAAGAATCGGGCTCATAGGCGGGCACACACGCACACCTGACAAAATCGCGGCGACGCGAAATTCCATTTATGCGGCCGCCCCGCCTGAGCTAATTAAATACGCTTTGCCGGGCGCTGGCAAATCGCCTCGTAACGGAGCTACGCGAGCTCTCTGTGAATATAGCGGACCCCACTCTAATATTCCGGCGTTTATAGAGTGAAAAATCGCGACGTCAAAAGGCCCGTAAAACATCCTATCCGTGGCGAAACTCTTTTTTTTTTCATCGATGAAAATTTGTCGGATCTTTATTAGGTTATATGAGTTTTGCGAGAGAAAGAGAGAGGAAAGTTGAGTGATTTGTACTGGTAAATAATGGAAATATTTGGCACGTTATTGAATTAACGCTAAATGAATAATTTTTTATATTAGCGGTAGAAAATAATCTTGCATGTTTTTTAAAAATTTATCTAGTAATTAAATCCTATGGAAAATAATAATGTATAGTTAGTAACGAAACCTTTCTTTTTGAAAATTGATACTGAAATTTTATTTTGCTTGGTAAAGCCATACATTAAAAAATTCATTGAATAAATAAATGAATTAATGTTTAATCAATTGTAAGCACAAATTATAAATCATACGTAAATTATTGTTAGAAATTTATTTTGATTTTAATATAATGAATTTATTATAAATTATCCATAAATATTATAGCATAACTGAAAATAAAATGATGCTTTAAATTAACGAATTTATATTTTCTAATTTAAAATATTCAACAAATTATTTTATTATAAAATTTCAAAAATTTACGAGACTATATTTTTTGCTGTTCTAGTTATAACAATTCAAAAAAAAAAAGCTGATACTGTTTTATCGAAAAATCGAATTGTAATTTTTCATCAAACTGATATTTTATTTAACAAAAAGCCACCTATTGATATTGATATTCCTGCATTAAAAAACACCTCTCTAAAGAAAAAAACTCAAATAACTCGCACTTTACTAGCAAGTAATTTCCTTAAAACTCATCGACTGTCAAAAAACACGCAAAAACCTAGATTAAGTAGTAACAGCCGCATTGTTCAGACTGCATCAGGTGGCCACGCTCACCGCGGCGTCTGCAATCAAAGCCGTCTGTGTCCCCTCCGCGCGCACTCGAAGCAGAGTACAGCCTGAACAATAGAAGCCAGCTGTCCATGTGTGGCCGTCCCTCTCTTTCTCTCTCTCTCTCTTTTCCGCTGGGCGTTTTACGGTTAACTGTTCGTAGCCATAAGCCCTGGGCCAAACATTTGTTTCGGTCAACGCGAAGAATAGCCGGAGCCGATCGGATGCAGGCAAAACCAATCGACTTCCGCACTTTATAGAAAAGCCTCGCGTCGGGAGGGAAACAATGGAGCCGTATCGGCGTTCGATCATCGGCGAGCGAGGGATGTTTATACTTTTATACGGGCTATAAAAAGAGAGAGAGAGAGGAGAGGAGACTGCGGATTATTTCGGCGGCGGCCGCGGCTATTTCGCTTCTTTATTCGGCGCGCGAGGGGCGTATTGATTTCTTGTCAACTTACACCGGGCGTCATACATCACGAATTCGAAAACCGCTGCAGCCGCCCCCGGCAGTGCCCGGTACAACGCAATTGCGATTAAGTGCGTTGTCGATCGCTCTTTTACCGTAGTTTTGCCTCGGTAAAAATGGAATATTGCTGTAACGTTTATTTTGTTTTTTTTTTTTTTGGTTTTTACTTTTTTAGCTGGCTTCCTTTTTGGGAGAAATATTTACTGCGGAGTATAATGCGTTCTAGCGTTTATTATGTTTACTCATATTGGTAAAAGCTTTTAGAATAGTTGGTAATTTGGCTTTTAACGAAAAACTTTTTAATTTACGATTCAATTAAGATTAATTCGAATTTCAACTGCAGTCGTGCTATTATTAATATTCTGTGAAAACAGAATTTCTAGTAATTATTGTATTTTGCTCAAAACGGAAACGTACAAAGATTTTATTCTAATATTTTTTTACATTCTAATGTTTTTCATAGCATTTGTTAATTACATTTCTAAACGCATTCTCAGACATTAGCTGAAGCGGAATTCAGGCTCGAATTTACATCTCCGCATCGAGCCATTCGCGCATTCCGAAATTCCCTTATCTTTGAGCGCCGATCTCACCTCCGAATTCATCAGAACGTACGTACATCATAAGCGTACATCGTCAAGCACGAGACAGACAGTCGCACTTACAATTACGGTATACGTGAGGCGCGGATAGACAGAGAGAAGGAGAGAGCGAGAGAGCAACAGAGAGAGAGAGAGAGAGAGAGAGAGAGAGAGGGAGAGAGAGAGAGAGAAAGAGAAAGAAAGAGAGAGAGAGAGAGAGAGAGCGCGCACCTGGAAACTCGAATTCGCTACACAGACAGTCATACCTGTATATACACTCACAAGTATACACACACACGTACGCGTCCCCTAAGCCTCGAGATCCAAGTGGATATCTCCTAACCAGATTCCAGGCCACATATCTCCCGCAGAGGGAGAGACGACGCAGCGCGCGAGCGGGTGGGCGCAACGCTTGTACATATCGGTGCGTGCGTGGGCTTCCACCTATATATACATATACATATATACATATATACACACGCACGCGTATACGACGTGGCTGCTCGAGGGTGCACTTACCAGTGCAGCGTCATGCCGCAAGGCTTCTCGACGTCGGGTCTTCTACCCCCCCCCCCTCCCTCCTCCTCTCAAACCTCCCCACCACCCTTCCACCTGCTATCTCTCGAGGCGACATTTATGTCCTTCGGCCGGCAATCTGGCCGATTGTCGACCTACCACCCCTCGCGACCATTCCCTGATTAATTGCACGTATAAGGGCAAGAGCTATTCGATGCCGGAGCGCATAAACGGATTTCCGCGGACGTCACATAATGGAATCATTAGCGGGCCCGCGTTCGCGTTCAATTAAAGTCATCTCTCTCTGTGCCTCTCTCTCTCTCTCTCTAGCTGTAGGCGTAATATCTGCAAGCTCGTGTCTATATTACTTCGACTGTAGCCTCGTGTGTGCCGAGGTATGTAGGTGGTTGTGTGCGCGCGGGGTTATAATTGTGTACATTCGAGAACCCGCTGTATTTATATGTGCATCCGGGTGTAAACGCCCGCGCATAGTTGCCGGATGTTTACACGTGTAAATCCTATCTGCGCGTGTTTGCGCGTAAACGTAAGGATATTCATTTGTAGGCGCGTTTGTGTGAACATGCATTTGTGAGCGGCTTCGTATATCATTCATGTGTAAATACACAGAAGTGGGTGGGTGGGTGGATGTGGGGGGGAAGGAGAGGGATTTGGACGTGTGGGTATGTGATTTTTTATGATCCAGATTTGTTGATAAGTTAATTGATTAGTTATAAGTTTTAACTTATCTATTTGATAATACAATACTCAACAGAAAAGTACATGAAAATAAACAATGCTAGTTTTCAATATTTTCAAACAAAATGTTAAAATCCGCTAAAAGCCACCCGTAATATGCAGTGAAAATTTTCAAAATCCACTACATCAGTCACTGAATTAATTTCGTAACGAAATTCAGGAAGGTTTGCAATCACGTCCGTATGTTCCGGTATGTTTTTACACGGGCGTCCACGCATTGTTTGTATATAATTACATATGCACAATCACGACTGCGCCTGATTGTCCACGCTTATTTTCGTAATGCACTCACACGGCCACCTGCGCAGATAGAACTTTTGCAAGTTAAACGAACCAGATATTAAGCACCATTTGTTTAAGCGCCACCAAAAATTTCGTTCGGTAGTAGTCGGAGAGTAGGGAGGAATATCTTTGTCGCCACTCATTCGCTTGTGGATTTTATGAAGTGCGCCGTGTTAATGTTATTTTCTATTTTGTTTGAAGAAGGCGTCGATCAATTCGAGTATTTTTTCATTTAAATTTCGCAGCAAATGCATACAAAAGCCTCACTGTTAAGTGCCGTTAATTTGTCTGAGTTTTATAGCACAAGGTATGAGCATATAGAGGTGTGCCGTGTAGATGATGTATTTATCAGAGAATTAATGTATTTTTTGCATTTGCTTTTTACTCTTGAAACAATCAAATATGTTTCAAGTGATGATTGATTTAATGGATTATTCATTTGTTAGCGATTGAAATAATGCGGTTATATTTTATAAGTGATTAGTACCGAAGGAAATATGACTCTTATTGTGATTGATATAGCAATTGGGAAATTCAGAAGAATCAGCCGTGCAAGCTTGAATAATTGTACTTATAATAAAAATGGGATTACATACACGATAAATTTGTTTACATAAAAATGATTAATGCTCGGATTGTGCAACGATTTTTATTTATTTTAAAACTGAGTTTTCAATTATTTTATAGACTTCGTTATTATATAATGTTTAGTTATTTTTTAATATTTTGTTTATTAAAACAAAGTCAATGAAAAAAATATAGTAATACTTTATTAGAAGATTAGTAATACTTTATTATTACTTTATATTATTAGTAATACTTTATTAGAATTATTAGAATTATATAATAAGTAATAAATATTATAATTATAGATATGACTCTATTGTTCGCCAGTATATTAAGATTGGAAATAAATTCACTTCTTTCCATTCTTTCCAATAAATATTATAATTTTTTTTCAATTTGCAAAATACGTATTTTTAACGTTGAAGATTTGAATAATAAGTATATAAACTTTAAAAATAATTGATAGAAAAATTCAAAGAAAAGAAAAATAATTTTTTAACTTAATTATATTTTTTTAAATAAAAGATTTCACTACCATGTTATTAAAAGCATCTTATAGTAAATTTCAATTATTGCTATCTTTTCATTTGCGAAGACAAGTCGAGGTTCGGTGTGCCAAAATTTTATTTTACGCTTCCTGAAATTCTCATCTACTTATTTGCGGTAACGTTCCATTTCGTTAAGGAGCCCATACCCTTTACTAAAGTGCATTCAATCGATTGACTGCTACCGCATTAGTCTTATTTTCTTGCGAATGCATTATAAAATATTGAATTGATAATAAATTCAGTATTTTATGGATGGTTCTTTCTGTAAGACTATCAAAAGTAATTTCATGAGGTCTTTTTTGTATTATTCATACTTTAACTATTAATATCACTTACTCTGTCAAATTTACAAAAAGAATATCGTACTGGAATAACTTTTCGCAATCAAACTGTTTTTTAACTATTGTTTGGATAATAAATTTTCAACTTCCTATTTATGAGTCACGGACAATGATTTTGTAATTATGTAGCTACGCAGAGCGTATAAAAATGTTCTATTCAATAGTTGTTTAAATATAATTAATTAACATTGCCTTTTTATTTGATTAATCATAACTGTAAAAATAAAAATTATTTTTTAATATCTTCATGAATCATTTTCTTTTATTACAAAAGATATTTAAATGCAAAAATATATTTTTTCTACAATCTTCTAAAGCATTAGCTGCAATCACTTGTATTTATGAAATTTATTATTATTTTCTTTTATTTTACTTTCATTTTATTTTATTTTTTAGCAAAAATCAACAGCTTGAAATGAGAGAGCTTAAGTGAAAAAAAAGAAAAAAAATAGAACAACAATCAAAACAATGGATTTTTCATTATTACGTCAGGTGTTGATCGGTGTAGTTTGTAAGTATATCCGATGCGCACTTTCGCTTATGCAGCGGGTACAAAGTTGGCCTTAGGGGTATTGCACGGGGACAAAAGGAATAAAATGCAAAACAGGAAGCGCGAGTAAATTTCATTTGCACTCGAATGAAGCGATGGGGTGCATGTGTCTATTCCCGCGAAAAGTCTAAAAATCCACGGCAGCAAGAAACAGCAAAGAAAACGATCGGGCATAACAATAAAAGTAAACGACTTCGCCCGTTTTCCACAAAAGGAAGTACCTATCGCGAAAATCGATTAGAGTTGAATTATATTACGATCAGCGACAAAGTTAAAACGTAGGTTTCTTCTCACATCGTCAATTGCTATCGTCTCTCTAGGATCGAGCGATCGGAGCGCACGATCTAAACCATAAAACTGACAATTATTTATCCTTTTATTGAACATCGCCAGTAAACAACATTATAAATTACATTCCTTACAACGTCTACTTTTTATATTTTGCACCTAAAATAGCTTACGATATATATATTTTTTATATATATATTTATGTATACAGTGCAAAATTTTCTATAAAATCAAGACACGATGCCATTATGTTTAAATTAATAAAAGAAATTGATTCTTGCTCGCTTTTTGTTTTGCAAGTATATTCTATTAGATAACATTATAAGAGCGTTGCTTACCTCACTGAATTTTAAATATATGTTTACGCTTTGTTTTCAATTTCTTTACGACCGTATGCACATACTCATGCACACTTTAAATGTATTTTAACTACTAATGGTTTTAAAAGGTTAAAAACTATAAAATTTTTAAATGTTTCCTTTTATCGGTTACATTATTCCATTAAACTAAACATGAAATGAACAATCATTAAACATAATTTAATCGCATATTTAAAGCATATTATATTTCATCTGGATAATTGTGCACAATAACGCTATTCGTACATATTATCAACGTCATATTCAAAATCTATCCTAATGCATACTATTCTCAAATCAGACTGAGTGTACCTGCCATCATTGCTTCCTTAATTGATACTAATCTCCTAACGAGCTACGCTAAAGCAAATACATGGCGCTGGTGACTTCCCTCGGCAATCATACTAAAGCTATTACTAATCAGAAAGGGACTGCTAGGTAATATAAAGGGTCTTTCTCGGTCTCCAGAACGCTTATCCAAAGCCATTGCAAGGCCTTTCAGCTAATTCGACTACTACCGTACTTTGATTTTCTCTTTCGTCTATACATACATACGTCTACACAAGTGTGTCTTTGTCTTCTCCTCACCCGTGTGCATTGGTATACACACACCACGGGTCAATTTAGGTAATCTTCTGATCATCGACAGTGGCTTTCATGAGGGATGGAGCACACCGATGATCCCGAAACTTGAGCGAGATGATCCTACGGTTAGGATTACGACCGAACAGGGAGCCTGGATCATCAACCTAATGTACATGGGTGTGGGCGTAGGCTCGCTCATTCCACTGCTTCTTATGGACAGAGTTGGAAGGAAGTGGACCATGCTAATAGCCGCCATACCCAAGATTAGCAGCTGGATTATTTTCGCCTGCGCTCAGAACTACATGGCCTTTTATGTCGGTAGGCTGCTGGCAGGTATAGGAACTGGAGTGACTTATTGCGTTACGCCCATGTACCTTGGCGAAATCAGCACCAAGAGAACGAGAGGTCCATTAAGCGCATCCCTTGCTGTCTGGATCAATATCGGAATGTTGTTGATCTACGCGATAGGATTATGGAATACTCGATTAACTACATCTCTGATCGCTGTAACGGTGCCATTGATGTTCCTCATGAGTTTTATGTGGCTACCCAAAAGCGCCGTCTTCCTAGCTAAGAAGAACAGGTTGGGCAAAGCTGAACGGGTACTCAAGTGGTCGCTAGATCGGGAAGATGTTGAGGAAGAGCTGGAGGAGATCAAAAGGATAGTTGCCTCCGAGGAGTCCAAGAAAATCTCATTCGTCAGCTCCATGCTCGAATCCTTCAACAGAGTTGAGAGTCGCAAGGCCTTTGGCATAACTGGTATATTATTGGGTGCCATGATCTTCTCCGGTGCTGCACCTATCCTCGCTTATCAATCCTATACCTTTGAAGAGGCTGGGTTCAATGTTTCCACGGATTTCAGTGTATTGGGCTCGGGTATGGCCATCGTCGTTGCAGGCCTGGCCTGTGTTATGCTTGTCAAACGCACGGGCAAGAGAATGCTGCTATTGATTGCCGCACCAGTCACTGCACTAAGTTTGTCCATAGTTGCGGCTTTCTTTACTCTCAAACATTTGAAAATGGATGTAGAAAGCATAAATTGGGTGCCTACTGTATTTATCGTGGTATTTGCGCTGGCCTACGGCGTTGCGCTCAACCCACTGCCGTTAAGTTATATCAGCGAGGTCTTTCCGATGGACGTAAAGGTGCCAGCGGCTCTCTACTGCTCGCTTTTCTACGCCTTAGGCAGTCTATTAGTGGTGGAAATGTATCAGGTATCGTAGAATTTTATATACATTTTTTCTCTTAGCTCGCTTCAATTACTTCTGAAAAATTATTAAGTAGGGAAAATCATTTATAATTTTTAAATATTATTCTTTTATATTTTCTAATAATTGATCAAACCTATAAAAAAATTAATTATTTTTAAATTAAGAGGCCTCATTAAAAATATTTATAAAGGATTTAAATTAATCATTATTCAGCCTTTTTACAAAAATTATTTTGATTAATAAATTCACATATTAAAATCTTAATTTATTAATTCATAATAAATTAAAATAAAAAATTAAAAAATAATATCTACTCTTTCAAAACCACAAAAGATAGACAATAAAATTCAAAGATAATCATCAAATTATCTAACAATACCAAATTATTTAAAGGAGCAATTTAATAATAAAACGATAACAATACGACGAAACAAGGAAGTGGTTGTCGAGGCCTCTTAATACTCCTATCTTTGCCATCAGGCTCGGTCGAAACGGGCTTTTGTCTCATCGCGCATAACAGCACTCGACCATTCTTTCTCTTTGCTCTCTTTCTATGCGCACTCGTCCACATGGAAATTCAGCGAGAGAACGAGAGAACGGTGAGCCGAGAGTCCGTGTCGTTGCGAGCCGGTCGATTTCATCCGACTGCTCCGGCAATTGTCATGATTGCGTTACACATGTCCGCTACATCTCCTCGCTTCCTTCCCCTTGCCAAACACACACACACACATACTATCTCTAATTCTCTGTCATGCCATCGGTTTGGATCGTGTGCACAGATGCTGCAGAAGGCGTACGGGACACACGCGCCGTTCTGGTGCTTCGCCGCAATAACTTCGTTACTGTGGCTCTTAATCTACTTGTTTGTGCCGGAGACCGAGGGCAAGAGCTTGGAAGAGATTCAAATGGAGCTGCGCGGAAAGAGTTGCCCGGCACCGCTCGAGACGCAGGAGAAGCAGCAGGAGAAGGAGAAGCAGACGATAAGTGAATCGAAGCATCGCTATTAGCGCTGCGACCCGTGAACCGCACTGAGCGCTGCTGCTGCTACTGCTGCTGCCGTTGCTGCTGCTGCTGGCACACCAGCCGACGATCGATGTAGCGGACCGCCTTTCCCTTCTCCGCATGAAGCCGACAACGAACGCCGTCCGTTCTGTATGAGATTTCTCTTTCTCTCTCTCTCTCTCTCTCTCTCTCTCTCTCTCTCTCTCTCTCTCTCTCTCTTCCGCTTTTCCTCCATCTCTTTATCTCTTTGTGTCGAAGCTGAATGGCTGTTTTTATTTTGGACATGAGATTTTAGGTTTATGTGTGCGCTGTAACATAGTTCAAGTGGTGTGCAAAAGAATGAAAATGATGATGTGGAAATGTAAGTTACATTCATAAAAAGAACGATACCTAGAATAGGAATATTAAAAATTTCAACGTTTGTCACAAAGGTGACATAGTGATGAATTAATTTTAATTATAATCAGAGTTAATTATTTTTTATTTCGTCTTACTGAACGTAAGGGGAAATAATTCATAGAATGAGATATCAACTTTTCTAATAATTGGCTAAGACCTTATATATTAGTTCTATTTTTCAGAAACGATATATATATATATATATATATATTATTTAAAAGCATTCTTTGAAACATTTTTCTTTGAATTGAAATTACGAAATAAAATCGTGAAATCTTATTGTTAATTATGTGCGTCATTGAAATTTGTCTTACGGCCCTGAAATAGTTGAAAATTATTATCCAAAATATCCCATATCTGTTGCTCAAAAGGTCATCGCTAAAATCATTGACTTAAAGATAGAAATAATTAAAAAAGCGTAACTTACAATTTTCCAGGTATTTCACTAGGCTAAGAAAAACATATTTTAAAAAATAAATGTAGAAACATTAAATATAGTATAAGAACTGTCCATGTCTGAGATATCCTTGTCCATGCACACGTGCACGAGTCGTAAGAAATATAAAAGGAGAGAGTAAGATGACACTTGACGCTGTTCACGCTGTCTGTAAGACTGCGTGTCTGAAATTGTTTGTCGTGAATCTCCTTTTAAGTATTTTTTTCTGACGCGCTGAAATACTCAAGATACTTACAAGCGAAGTGTTGGCGTAATTTTATTTACTCTGTACTAGATCAAATGGTCACTGCGTGGTCTGAGCTTAGGCTAAATAAGCTTTAATTTGTCAAATTGAAAAAAAACAAACATTTAATAAAAGAAGGTATAAGATTTTGAATAAATAGTCATCAGTAAAATTCACATTAATTTTTTTCAGAAGAATTAGCGCTGCACTAAAGCGAAAAATAGTATCTTGAATTAAATGATTTAGTGCAATGCTTATACCAATTTTACTATATTTATAAGTGATACCAGATTCTGATATATGTGTAATTAATCAAGTGGATTAAAATTTGATAGAGAACACTTTGCTATCATTTCCTTAGCAATATTTATTATTCGTAAAAGAACATTGATTTCCATATTTATAATTAAAGAGTATTGTTTCTAGTAAACAGCAAATAATTCAAGTGATGCTCCAATGAATTATCTAATACTTCCTCATTGAAAAATTTTACATTTACATTTTATAAAAACATTGATAGTCGTCAAAGTATACGATAAATTCTTTTATAACTATTACGTAATTTAATTACTAGTTTCAAAAAACTATTGTCATACTTGGCGTAATATTGTATTATTGTACAATAGGAAAAATATTATTATATGCTTGTGTAAATAAATAATTGTACAAAAATAATGAGTATACTCAAAACTTTATTTACAACGTATATATAGTTTTAGTTATTTCCAGTACTATAAGTAGCGTGAATAAAAGTAATTTACACTTTTATATTGTAAAATTATAAAATATTATTATGTATAAGACATTGTTCCAAAAAATAACTTTTATATAAGCCTTTTAATAAATTAAACTTTTTTATTTATTCAACATTTAAATGTAATTATTTCCTTACCCTTTTTTTAATAAGCAACTTTTTTTAGAAAAAAGGATCAAACAAAAAACTAAATACAGTTACAGTTTTTTGAAAATATCATTATTCTTAAATATATTATTTACTTGATAGATAATGAACTTGTATATAATAAATTTAATAATAAACACTTCATTATAAAATAATATTTTTTGAAAATGACAATAACTTGAAAAGTTTAATTAACTAATAATAAAAAATTACAATAACTTACTGATATTCTGTCAATAATAAAACAGAGTCTCATCATTTTCATACAAAAGTAGGTGCTTGTAATTCTTATAATACAGATATATTGACCCTGTTAGTGAAAATTGCATTAAATGCATCACCGTTCCAAATCTAACAAGTACTGACAGAGTTATCCACAGCCAACAGTTACATAATTTGCGCGACGTTTTGTAAATTATTTCCAATTATCTTTTCACAAATCCGCACTAATTTGCGACAATCAAGAGCAATTCCCGACGCGCGAGCTCGCGAAAATTACCGAGCCGTCACAGTGCGCTATTTCGTCATCCTCTGCTTGGCCGTAATACACAGTCTCATTGAACAAACAGAAAAAAAAATAACGGAGAAACAGAAAAATAATCAAACTCCGCTTCGCTGAAAGTATACTGTAAACATAAAGGTCGCGCTATTAACGAGCCAGCGATTTGCCCAAGTAACTTCCTTATGCGAAAGGTAAGCATTTACAGTCTCCGTTGAGTCACCGTTCATCGGCTCCGTCCTCCAGCGAGCTCGCAAAAAGAAAAACGCTAATTACGCTCGATCAACAAAAAGAAAAGAAACTCAGACCTCGAAAGAAAAACTGGCAGCAGACGTGAATTCGTAACAGCAGCGGCGTGATCAGCCGGATCGCTATAATCGCCGGGCCCACTCTCAGCTTTACTTTTGCCGCGCGATTTAAGCTTCCTCTTTCTTAAATCTGACAAAGCTGCTACAGTTTTTGCTAGCCCGTAGACATATAATGTCAGCGTGTCATTATCGCGCTCCGACAACAGGCTTCCTTTTTCCCGGGCGCGAGGTACACGTTTTTACGAGGCCGTAAAACTCAACGTCTCGTGAATTCTTATGCGGCGAATGGGAGATGCAGAAATCACGCGACGTGATGACTTTTCGGAAATTTTATCTCGCGCGTGCCCGCGCATATGAAAAAAGGAGGTTAGAACGGCCGTGAGAGGTGACACATATCACCCACCCCTTCTCCCTTTTTCTCTAGCTTCACTCTCTCTCTCTCTCTCTTCTTTTATGCGAGCGCTTTGAAATATTGAAAGTGATGTCCTATGGTACGCGTGTGTGCAAGAGGAGGAAAAAAGGGAAATAAAGGTAGAGGATCTCGCGCGTGAAATAGAAGGTATTGTATTATATTACGGGGGGACGTGTGCGCATGTATGTTAATATTAATGAAAGTTTATGCCTTTTTTACATGCCTCGGCATGCATCTTGTTTTTACTGGCGATATGAAATATTATTACATTTTTTTTTAATAAAGGAAGAAGAGTAGAATTAATTTATTTTTTATCGCATACAGGATAATTATAATTAATTGTTGTGGAAAACTCGGAAGGACTGTAAGAATAAACAGCTACTAATTTGATATGAAGTAATTATTATTTACTTTCCTGTTTTGAGGATATTTTAAATAATTAAATGTATTGTTAGAAAACGTGTGACATATTTTAGAAACATTTCATAAGCTACAAATAAATATTCAAAATTTTAAGCAGAGGTAATGTAACATATCTTTTTGCTGATATTGCGCGCAATCGTTACTCATTTCATTAAATCACCGGCCAATGATATTTTTGAACAAAAATTTTAATCTCGCCCACCGTCACAAATCCCAAATAATCTCAACATTTAAAAAATAATTTTATCCGCGCCTCCGTTCATTACAAATACGGATGCTCTCGTTAATACACACCCCCGCGCTTACCTCGCAAAATTCGCCCCCTAGATTCCCAGCTTTTAATTAAAACTCTCGGTAACGGCCGCACAATTATTATTATGTTATTCGTTAACGTCATATATAAAACACAGTCCGCAGTTCATAAAATATTGACGCTGGGCGTTGCCGCGGGCGTTAATTATCGTCACAAACGTCGGGCCCCGCGCGCACACGGCAGCCGTTAATAACTTTTCCAAATACAGCGCCGGCAGAAGCCAGGCGCGCGCTGCGTTATCTTGTTTTCGCAATAAGTCACCATAAAACTAAATAAACCAATCGGCGATTATTTCGAGCTTATCGGTCGGCCCGCTGCGCAATGTGAAACAGAAGTAATAAATAATGACCCGGGCGCGGCGCGATGACCGAGCGCCGAGGTGCCAGCCGGATAAATCAAGAATATAATCTCGATAATACGCTGTAATTGCGAAATCGCGCCTGTGTGTAACGGCGGCAGTGCTCCGCTCGTAATACACTGCCGGCGAAAATTCGCTTGACTTTAATAGCGCCGTAATGAGCGACGGATATCGCTTCATTCGTCTGCCCGGCTCTTATACGCGCCACGCGGGGCCCCGCGTTGATGTCATTATTCCGGCCTCTTTCTCTGCTTTATGACGCGGACTTTTGCCCCGGCGTATTTCGCCTAACGCGCCGGCGGAGGAAGAGTAATTTTGTGTCCCTCTCGCTGGTTTTTTTTTCGCGTCGAATCGCGCGAGAGGCCGGGCCGCTTTATGAAGAAGAGAATTTTTAAGTGCATACTTCATTTAAATAATATCTGAAAGGGTAATTGAAAGGCTCGGGCGAACTTTGCCATTAACATTTTTGGACGAGCGCGCGCTATGAGAGGTGAGGCTCGTTCGGGCGTGCATACATTTTTGAAAAAGGTATTATTGAATTTTCCGAGCGACTCTTGTTAAATGCCGGAAAGGAACATATTTCCTGCCGTAGTAGTTGGTTTTGTGTATTTTTTTCGGAAAAGCGCATTAACACGAGTAAGCTGGTCGTTCTTGATTAATGAAAGGATCCTAATAAACCTTTTAAAAATGTGTAAAAATATTTAAGGTTTCATCAAAAAGTAATCCTTTTAATTAACTTTAATGGATGTTCATATAAAAGCCTTTATAATTATTTAAAATTTTAAAAATCCATTAACAATTTGTCATTAATATTTATTAAACATTATTTGAAAAGGATTTTATAAAATTCACTCCAACAAAAATAACAGTACAAAAGTATAACAGCAGTACATTTACGTAGATTGTTCAACGTAATTTACTGTTAGCATGAATCACCAAACAATCAACAAATGTAGAATCATAAATCATACATTATATTATTCAGAAATATTTCTTCTGTTCCCCGCGTCTCAAAAAGCCAGACACGTCATGATGCATTACGAAAATATACTTTTTCGCATTCTGCAAGAACGACGCGAAATTTGTTTCTATCCAAGCGGCAATACATCTCGTAGCCGATCGAACGGTTAATAAGCGAAACCGCCCGCTCAAACCCATTCCCGAGCAATCCGTCAACGATTTCTGCCCTTGCCGCAGGATTTTTCATATTTCTTTCACGCACTCCCTCATCTTCGATTTTTCATGCTCGTCCGACACTTGGTTCGACTTGGTCAGCTTTCTGTTTACCAACTTATCTATGCGACCATCTACATCCATCTACGTGTACCACTTATGTAACAATACGTGTCTATATTAATTTATCAATCAGTCTTTCTTCTTTATATCCCTGTCTTTATTTTTAATAAAAAATGTTTACCCAACTGAAAAAAACTTATTTTAGGTTTGCATAAGTTGTTACTGCAAATGAGCCTTTCATCTAGTAAAATACAGTTTGTGTTTATAGATTGATGAAAAAATTATTGCGTATTTACTCGGTATTTTTTAAAGATAGGCCTCTGATCATTTTAGAAAGTAAATTGTGGCAGCATCGTAATTCCAAGAATGTTCTATTGTAGGTTATTACTCTTTTGTTCCTGCTGTAACTGTTTCAGCAGGATGAATTAGTCAGAAAATTATTGATCATAGATAATAAATGAACTTCACTTAACGCACACAAATATTTAGCACTTTAAATTAAACTTTCTGATTTACATTTTTATTATTATTTAATCATCAGTATAATAGTAGATTAAAACAATCTAAAATATTGTTTAGAAGTTTTTAGAATCAGAAGAAACAATTTTTTAATAATGTGTGGTTGTGCGTGCGCGCGCGCGCGTATGTGTGTGTATGTGTATGTGTATGTGTGTATGTGTGTGTGTGTGTGTGTGTCTGTGTGTGTGTGTGTGTGTGTGTGTGTGTGTGTCTGTGTGTGTGTGTGTGTGTGTGTGTGTGTGTGTGTGTGTGTGTGTTATCAATAGTTATCAAGAATAATTAACATTTAAATATCATTTCAAACAGTTAATTCTGCTTTTATGTAATTTAGTAGGTAATGACATACTTTTTTATGTAAATTCCAGTGTCAGTTACAGTATTGAATCTTCGCATTGAAATACTCGACGCATAATAAAAGCTAATTTACCCAACAATGGTATTGTGAAATTGATAGGCGTTAGAGATACATTTACAGTCGAAATGAACAAGCAGTAGAGTGAACGTAATACAGAGCTGGCTCAAATAGAGCAAAGCTTTACCCTCATGTTTCGCTTGAACTTGTAATTTGGTAATTGGTTGTTTTTAATAAATGAGATCTGCACTTACATGTGTAATATTTGCACATTCCGTTTCTAATGTAAATCTAATAATGCCTTATCATGTAAAAACTTGAGTTTTAATACATGAAAATGTTTTAAATCATTTGTAGGGCTAAGGAAAAAGCTAAAAACAATGTTTAATTTAACCTAATTTTCAATTACTTTGCAAGCTATTGAATTCTTAACTACCTAAGATAACACTCGACTTTTTAATTATACCACTAACACGATCTACACCTTTTAAGAAGTTTCTTCGCACTAACACATTGACACCATCCCCAAGCGTTAGCGTGCAATTCACATGCACTAAATACGACCGAAAATGGCCTCAATTCACGAAACTCACACGCTACTAGTCATTAATCAATCAATCAGTCATCCAATCTCCCTCCCCAGCTGTTTGTCTATCTGTCTACTTATCCCCTTCTCTTTGACTTCTCTCTCTCTCTCTCTAGGGCAATACGTACAAGATGCGATGCATAAAGCTTGAGATCAAGATCGATAGGCGCTTGCGGAATAGAGAGCCGCGAGGCGTATACGCATAACACATTCACTTAGCCGTGCATTATTCCAATGAGAATACCGCTCGATATATAGACGCGGAAGATTCTCGCTTGCAGCATACTCCCTCTATCTCTCTCTCGGCGTCTTGCAATACGAGTAATGGCAGCGGCGGAGGCAGATTCTACCTACAAGAGATGCATATAACTCGATTGCCTGCGACGGGCGGCGCTATACCTGAGAGGAGGCTGCTCCGAATAATTACTCGGATTATGGCGCATGTTATTCGCGCGCGGCGCACGTATTTTGCCGGGGCGAGCATCAGATTCCGCGATCATCTGCGCTATTGCCCGAGCCTTTACGCTAATTTCTCGGATTCTAGCGGCCGCGCGGATGCTTGCTGCGGGGGAAAGATGAGAACTGACCTGGATAGCTATTTTGAAATTATGTAGGCTCAAGTAAGGTTTATCGGTTGTGATTAGTTGTGCGAGTTCGCCGAAGCGTGAAGGGTTTCTTTTCTTCGGAAGTGTGTTGAGCGTGGAAAATTTTATTAAAAACTATATATTATTAAAGATTTGTAATTAGATTGTAAATATTTTAAATTAGAATTTTTCTGAGTTCTGCTAACTTCGTGAGTAAAACTTGCAAATATTTTTAACGATAAAATACAGGTTTTCCATACGTCGTATCTCTATGTAAACATAAAATTTTAAGTATTTCTGCTTTAGTAGATAATATTAATTAGTGTAGAAAATCGAATTAATATAAGTTTATGTTTCGTCAATAGCAAAAATAATAGTGGATATGAATATACTGATAAAATAAGTTCATATTATTATATTGCTAACGTTATATTATACCAAAATTATATTTATAATTATCAGTAAAATTTATTATGTATAGTACGCACTGTAAATAGTAATTTCATAGGGTATACATCAGTTACAGCGTATAAAAATTCTTTCATAGAGTTGTAAAATACATATATCTATATAATAGAAATATATAAATAAATGAAAATAACTATTTATATAGTAATATTTGA
Organism: Eupelmus azureus; assembly: GCA_030522685.1. Classification (NCBI taxonomy): domain Eukaryota; kingdom Metazoa; phylum Arthropoda; class Insecta; order Hymenoptera; family Eupelmidae; genus Eupelmus; species Eupelmus azureus. The sequence continues at coordinate 43,695 of JAPYZA010000452.1, forward strand.
AACATTATCATTTATATCAAGAAATGCTGTAATAAGTGCACTCGATGCAAGTTTTCCATTTACTTAAACAAAAATTCTAAAATCTCTCTGAACCCACGTCTCAATCAGACTTTTTAAGTACCAGATATTTTCCGCGAAACAAAAACTCTTCCTATGCACACAAAAAAAAGGACCACTAACCCCCGAAAAACAGATACCCCGAACTCCAAAAAAAATATTTCCAAAAGTACGTGACCTCTGCACAAGTTTTCTCTGCACCCTACCGCTCCAATATGCGCAACGCGTCGGGGACTTCTCGCGGCAAATTTGCCAGGGCGCAAAGCAGACGAGGCGTGCAATGAAAACTAAAGCGGTACAGTGAGCCCAAATCCATTCGAGCGAAAGTCTGGAGCTGACGTTTTCTCATCCCTGCTTCCGTTTTCCATTGTCATAAATACGCGCGCGCTAGCGCGACCACCGCATATTTTCGATGTGCCCGGCGGATCAGCGACGCTCCGCTTTTCTGCTTATGCGGTGACGCGATCTGCGAGGGTGAGATTTTGCAGAGCAGCGTGCGCAAGTGTATGTATATATTTTTGTGCGCTAACGACAAAAATGTAAGATACTTTTTGTTTAATTTAATCCAGGCTGTAAGCGAGCGATGTTTCAAAAGACAAATTATTTTTACACGCGTGCTGAGCACGCGAGTGTAGCGTTAACAAGGAGAGATCATCTTTTCTGGGAAATGGATTTTGATAAAAGTTTGTGGTAGTATATTATGAAAAAAAGAAAGTACTCCTATTTTTGCTGTTTTGTTGAATGCTTTTCTGACTTAAAGAGTCAAAGGTTCAATAACGTTTTTAGTTGTTTAACTTATTAAGTTATCAATTTATCATTTAATTTAATAAATCAAATTGCACTTGGAAGTAATTGCATTGAAATACAAATATATATGAAATGTATATATAACAATACACTTGATTATTGAACAAGAATCTTACTGCAGCTAACCATACTTATTTTGGTTGTAACCCTTTAACCTTTTAATATTTTTTACTAATATGACCAAATTATTTTATATCATTTAAAACGTTAAATTTTAAAAAATCAATTGGGTATAATAAAGAGCTATTAATAGAAAAAAAAACTAAAATTTAATATTTGAGCTAAATCTTTGATAGTCGCAAAGAAATGTTTGCTAGCGGTGCTTGGTAACTTTTTAAGATAGCTTGGGCACAACCATCGCACTCATATTTGTCACAATAAATAAAAGAATATTGATTGATAGCGAAAAAAAGAGAAAACCTTCGTGTAACAAATACCAGGGTATGCTTGCAAACTTTCAGCAAAATCTGCCGAAGGGTTTTTTAAAAATTCATAAAAAAAAATTTTTCTCTACTAAAAAAATAGATCCTTCCATTACCTAATAAAAACTCATAAAAGAATCAAGAAACAATCAAGAACTAAAAGCCTAACCAAGAATAAACAGAAACGCAGAAGCAGCGAACAATGTGTACAGAGAGAAAAGCAAGAGGAGCTTGAGCCCAGGTTTATAGCTGAAAACAGCGCGTCGGGGGACGCAGAGAGAGAGAGAGAGAGAGAGAGAAAGAGAGAAAGAGAGAGAAGAAATTCGTTACACGCTCTGTGGCGCGCGGCGATGGCCGAAGTTCGGATGAGTGTAAACGATGGTTTTCGATGCCATTCGTCCTGCGAAGCGTGCAAATTACTTTAAAACCGGGAGTGAATTTTTTCGCTACTCGACACGGCTATCTGCGCTATTTATCACGCCCCGCGGCCCCGACGAGGAGGGGACGCACCGAGCCTGGCGATATCAAATTGAAAGAGTCGAAGTTTTTGGTGCGCGCTTTTTTCGGTCTCTTGCACGCACAGCCAATTTTTCTGCGTTAATGGGGAAGAGAGCCATCAAAAATATAGAACACGCGGGGGAATATTTCTGCTACTAGCGGTGTGAGCTTTTAATCTTTGATTGAGCAATCTGTTATTCGGGAGCGGTTTTTAATAAAGGGCATGGAAGGTTTAAATCGGAAAGAGCGTGTAATGACATACGTTAATTTTTGTTGATATTGTCAATAAATATTATAATACTGTAATTGACTTTTTCATCAAAAACAGAATTCGAGTCAGAAAAATTCATGCAAAACCGGAGTTACAGTAACCGTGATATTTGTCAGAGAAATATTTCGTGATTTATTATTTAATAAACCAAAAAACATATGGCACGTTTACGCGAGCATGAAAAATTTTAATTGAAATTTAAATACTGTCAGATTTACAACGAGAATACCTGATTCAAGTTTTTCAATCATTAATTGATTCTGAAACGAAACAACGAAGGGAACTGATGTTTTCTGCGACTTCAATTATTCAGATTCATTCTGGATGCACGCGTGGAAACGAAAATTGATACGGTCTGTAGAAAAAGCAAAATAAAGAAGGATAACATTACTCCTCTCACGGTTGTTTATCGGCGCGCTCGCTTTTCAAATCGTAGCGCGCGATCGTGAAAATGCAACGGCAAATAAACGATAAACCGACTAGTAAACGTGAAATAGACCGATGCGCGTGTGCATGTTGAAATATAGAGCGAGGTAAAGAGAACGAAAGAAGTAACGCAATACAAGTAAAACGAAAGGATTGAACGAGGGAAAAGCAAATTGACAAAGTGCATCGCAAATTTTTTATAATGCAAAGAATCTTTTTGACGTGTATACACGATGTTTAAAATAAGCTTATCTCAAAGTAAAAAGCATTTTGAATAATGAAGCATACTGCTTAAATCTAATGTTACAAAGCCAAAATATTTTTCTGATAAAAAATCATATATTTCATATTTTCCATCCGTAATTCAATTTTTTTTTTTACCTTCAAAAACCTCCAAATAACTTTTCATCACAAACTTAAAAATTTATTAAAAAACGTGGCATAAAAGAAAGTAGCAGTCGCTCTAAACTCGGGCGGCATTCTCGCTAAAATTTGCCGCTTCGATCATAACAATACAGATATAAGTAACAAAAATGGCCGGCGGCTGATATTAAAAAAACTTAATAGGAGCGATACGAAGTAAAAGCAATAACAGGAGGGCGCGCGGCCCCGAAGAGAATGGGATATCGCGCAGAATAGACAAGCGCGCGCGCGCGGGCGCTGCTCTCCGCGAGATGAGAGTAGAGCGCGGCGGGCGCATGGAGTAGAGAAGATGCAAGTGGAACGAGGTCGGCTATGGTCGGACACGGGAGAGAGGGGCTGCTCGGCGTCGCTACAATCTACAATACAAACACGCCGGTTTTACGATGCTTGATTTATTCATGGCCCCCGCCGTCGCCATATTGGCCATATTCTTACAACAATAAACGTCATGAACGCCTTCGCCTCTGAGATTGCTCCATCTCGTCGACGTCGGGAATGGCCTCGGTGCGCGCACGTTCGCCGAGAGCGAGTCAATCGAGCCCTTTATCTGCGCCCGACTTTTGTGTGGGTGTGTATAAAGAGCAGCCCTCCACGAATTACGCGCTCACCTGAGCCGAGTATTTGAGTATGCAAGGGAGGGTGGGGGGGGGGGGGGAATTTAACAAAGTCCGAAAGTTACGACAGTGGACATTAAATTAATTTACGGGCGAGATTGAGCGGGAGGTGCTATTTATCTGGTAATTATGGATGTATGTAGAAATATGGTAAATTCCGAAAAATTTGACCTTATATTTATATTTTACGTATATAATAGATCAAGATATAAGAAAATCTATTAATTTTATAAATCTGAAATAAAATTAAAAACTTAAATTCTAAACTAGAACAGCAAAAAGTAAATAAAAAAGTAAATATAGTAAATAAACTAGAAGAAAATACAGAATTCGTCATGATAGTAGTTCGTTTGCTTTTAACAGGATTTTCGATATCATTTTTTACCTTTGTAATTGAATTAATTTGGACCAAGTTTTTGATAGTTATTCAAAATTAGTATGTATTAGTAAACTTTTCTCTATATCTAATGTTCTACCTTTACTCATTTTGCTTGAGTGCAGGTGTTACAAAAATAGATTTAAAATGTTAAAATAAATAATCTATTACATATCTATTACATATGTTATGTATTTCTAGTAGAAAGTATGATGTCATTTTGTAATTTATTGGCAACAGATTTATATGCCTTATTTTTTACTATAACATTTTTCGGTATAACAAGGACGGATTAGGTTGTGCAGGGAAGAGCCTACTTCTGACATCTAGAAAAGAGCCTAATTTTATCAAATGGACTCTTCTTTCCTTAGTATAAACTATTTTATTTCAAATATGTTCGTCGAAATCAGTATTTTTGTACACATACACGCCTCGCGGCAATGCGATTTTAATAATTTCGTACCGAGCTTCGCGCTTAGGCTTTTTCATTTTGTATGTTTTAGCGCTAGATACATGAATGCAGGAGGTTGGAAGTAAGTTAATTTCTGGTTCGATTAAATGAGCTAATGCAGTTCGCAAATATGTGAGCGAGGGTGGAAAATTGAGTGTATAACTTTGGATTTCATTTTATAAAGTTTCTTAATTTGAGATTTTATATTACAGGAAGAACAATCAATATTTATCATGTAAAGAATTCTTGATTAAAATTGTTAAATTAAATTTTTATTATTAAATTTTCAGAAATTACACTGTAAATTTTAAATCCTTCGTAAAAAATAATATTTTTACTGGTTATTTGATTTATAAAATTATTTCACTATACATTCTTTAAAAAATACTGATTAATTTTATTTAAATCAATTAATACATTAAATATCTGATAAAATAAACAATACGAAAATACCATATATCAAACAAATGAACCGATCAAAACTTCAACTATAAAAATCCATTCTAAAAATTCCTGATCTTATTTATTATTAATAAAACCTTATATTAAAAAAACTAGCCACCAGCCATCCTTTAAACAACCTTAAATTAACTCACCGTGAAGCTCAACCCCGTGCACGTCAGCGCATCCGTTTGTTCCTTGTCTCGTTTTTTTTTCGAACATAAAAAACAGTATAGGCTGCGACGGCCAGCAATGGGCGACGTATAGAGGCAATTTCTTCTCCCCCGCCTAGAGAGGGCATTTCGAGCGCGAAGGACTACAACGCCGGCTGTTAAACGAGCCGTCATACGTAAGATCTCGTAAGCTAAATCGATTATAGGCTTAGCTTATGTGCGCCCGAGCGGACGTTCAGGAGTAATCGCCTGTTGACACCGCGCAGACTCTGCCAGCAACGAGAGCTAATGAAGCGGCTGCACGCTCGGAGAGCGTGCTTATTCGGCAATAGGTGAATTATAAATTGTATGCTGTGGCTGAGCGATGTTTGTTTATATCGATTTGAAAAAGAATGTTATTGTTGTTAGGAAATTACATCGGTTAAAAAATTGAATTGTTATGGTAATTCATGCTAGGTAATTTAGTTTTTAGACTGCCGGAAAGTTAAAATATAGTCTCTATCTGGGATCGAAAATTCGAACATGTTATATATAAGACACATGCACCATATTTTTAAATTATTTAAGGAGAACAAAGGTCTTAAAATTCCTATGGTTAAGAATTAATATCCTAAATTGATAATAAAAGAAATAATAAGATAATGAAACTCTTCAGTTAATAATCAAATTTATCACGCGCGAACATAACTAGAATTCAAATCATTTCAATCTCTTAATCGTTCAATGCGAATCTCACATCCTTCTGGTTACATAAGTGCTCGATAAGCCTGAGGATTATCACTTCACGCGCATCACCGCAGCAACAACAATGCGATTACACTGAATTCCCGTGCGTTATTCGTAACTCTCCCGCTCTGCGTCGCTTTAACTCCTGCCCATGAACGTAAGCACGAACCTCCGAAGGCTGGATTTTTCTCTCACGCTCCACAAAATGTACACATCGAAGAGAATAATAAAGAGATTAGCAGATAGATGATATGAAAAATAAAGGTGCCAAAACATGTGTAATCATATAATACGTAGCTATAAAGGATCTCGTAAAATATGAATCTGATAGTCACAATAATTGATTATAGCGTTAGTACTAAATGTTTATATTTAATCTTCTTATGCTTGTATTTCGCTCGTTTTGTTTATCTATTTTCTCATGCTTAGCCTTTGAGTGGAAATTTTCACAAGTCATGTTATTATCGGGTAGTCGTAAAACTAATTAAAAACTATGTTTGAAAATGAGAATTATCTAATTTTAAATCTTTAAGTGCTTTTAATTACTATACTACTACATTTACACTCACATGCACACTTACACCTGACAAACATACACACGAAAATGCGCGTTGGTGCAGTGTATTAAAACTAGGAATAATTTGAAACGTATCACTTCTAAGATATCGAAAAAGACTTCGTTGTTACTACTACAAAGATTCTCTTTTAAAAAATCAATCTATTTCTTTTTTATATTAAGTAAAAACGATCTCTACTTGAATCAATTTTATAATACAACATTTTCACCTTTTCCCCCACCCCTTAACACTCGTCAAAAGGCAACTCATTTGGGAAAAACCCAGCTCTGCGCTCGCGCACGCATCTCACGCTTCGTCAGGTTTGCCTCGCGGCTCCTTCTCTCCCTTCGTCTCGTGGCAGCGACGCATCAAGACGAGCGAGCGAGGCGAGGATATCGCGTGTCACGTCGTCACCTTCACGCGTCAGGGGCCTGAGAAACCCGAGGCACACATATCCTTCATCCCTCCAGCGCATGCATTAGACTTAAGTACAGAGCTGCTGCTCGCTTCGCGCGCAATCTTATTAGACAAGTTATCCAATAATGCGACTGTAGTACCGGAAGACGGCTTTTCAAACAGTTGGCAATTCAAATGCGCGCTAGTTTACGGAAAGGGAAGAGGGGCACCGTTCGTTAACAATTTCGCACGCGAGGCCCTGGATATATCGCGCTGCTAATGCAGTTTAACAGTTGTACGCACGCGTTTCGCTGCTCGCACGCGTTGCAGAAGGTTTATGATGCCTGGGACGAGTCGCGCAGCCGTGTGCCGCTGGGAACTTTTGCAAATTTACCGGTGCGACAAGATTTTAGGAGCTGAGCTGGGACAGGGAAGGAGAATGAATGTTCGAGGGATTTGGTGATGATGAAAGTGGAATGAGTGGAGTAAAATTATTTTTTTCGATTCTTCTAAATGTATTGTATTTTTAACAATAAGAAAATAATGTTCAATTGTAATATACATTTAAGGACACGTAATTTGCAAATGAAGAAAATCGTTATAAAAAGTAAGAAGAAACTTTTGCAGGCAAAAATTTTTCTTTTGTGATCAGATTCTTAATTATTGATATTCTAATAATTTCTATTCAAGAAAAAAAGATTAAGGAATTCACGACTTTAAACATTAAAGTAGTGCATTGTCTCTGATGTTATGGAAAACCGGATTCATTAATTTTTAAAAAGTTACCGGCGAAATCAAAAAACTTTTATTTTTTGCAAATTAGTCGTGAAAATTTTTACGACTGTACAAGAGGGATTCGTAGTAATCGCCCCAACGAGTTTTCAAGTATCCATTAAAACATTTTTATACGCCGTAAATTTTCTTCGCATCTAAACTTGAACTCTCATAACTTATTTGTTTATGCCACCATTTCAAATTAGAGATAAACGTTCGAGAATTTAGTTCCACGTCTTTTGTTTCTTACTCGAAACAAAAGATACATAATGTATTCTTAAAATGCCAGAATTATACATTCTTAAGTTAATTAATTACACATTTTTTACACTAAAACCATAATGTAATTATACAAATAATTATTCCTTTGTAGAAGTTTCTTTTAAACGCACGTAATGTTCTGATTACAAACATAAATTTCTTTGATAAATAAATTAAACAATAATTAATTTATTTTCAATTATAATTGATTCGCACGAGTATACGATATTTAAAAGCTAATATCTACGAATGTAATTATTGAATCAAGCGCATAATTCATTTTCTATTTTACTATGCATTACCATACCTACTGAACAGAAAAAATTAAAAAGGTCCTTTTGACAGTACAGTATTTGCAATCAAACTTTCAAAATACTCCCTGGCCAAACAAACTTATGAACCATCCTCCGATAGAATAAAGGAAGGAAATGCGTGGAATTTAGCTCTCCAAATAGTTCGAGCTTGAGTGGCATGAAACGGCAAAAATTGAAATCTAAAAAAGTTGTACCCTCGCCTCGTATATTTGTTCCCCGTGAGCAAATACGAAAAATCCACGAGCCTGCACGAGGCCTAAAACGGTTACACGGGGTCCATCATCTGAAAAAAACAAAGCGCGCACGCACTGAGAAAAAAAATCACGCACGTCAAACCCCTGGCGGCCACTAGCTCATAATACACGCAGAGCTTCGCCCCACTCTTGTTTTTTTGCACGCGCGGAGTCGGCAGATACGCCAAGCGGATAACGCGCCATGCTTTTTGAAGGATAGGTATGCGGGTTTCGAGAGAGAGAGAGAGAGAGAAAGAGAGAGAGAGAGAGAGAGAGAGAGAGAGAGAGAGAGAGAGAGAGAGAGAGAGAGAGAGAGAGAGAGGAGAGAGAGGGGGGGAGATGCTCGAAACTGTATATTTCGCGAGCGCGAGCGCGCACGTGGAATTCGCGTTTGTATGTATACATTTTTATATGGGCGTACGTTTGCGTAGCTGCAGGCCATATCGCTTTTGTGTATAAGGTGCAGCAATATAGCCGATTTTCAATGGGAAAAAAGCTTCGTACCTTGTTTTTCCAAAAGACAGAGAGTAAGAGAGAGAGAAAGCGAGAAAGAGAGACAGGGACAGAATTTTTTTCATGTTCGAATAGAAAGCGTTTTTAAAACAATGGGACAGTTTTTCGATGCGTGCACGAAGATAACGAAAGGGGTGTTTCAATTTTAGTAATGTTCATAAATAATAAGGGTAGTACGAGTACGTGATGCAACGGGTTGGCAGCAAATTATGTACACATTTTGGCAGCATGCTTACGAATTTAATGAATAAGGACTTATTAAAAAATAGAATTTTTATATAGAATTCCAGGTAAATATTTTAATTAAAAAATAACTGAGCTGAATGAATTTGTTGCAGCCAATAACATTTTTATCGCAAAAATTATAATGTCCATTGATTTTTCTCATACAGCGCCACCTGTCGAAAGGCCATTGAATTTCATGGCGTGAATGTTTGGCGTTCTTAAGCTGATAAAATCATCTATGAATTTTCTATATTGTTCGATCGATAACATCTTCTAATATCCTTAGTGCATATCAATTAAGGAATCCTGCTGTAACTTCAAAACAAATGATCTTAAAACTGATTGTATTTTCAAAAGACTTTCATGACACAGTGATTTCAAAAACTTTTTGTAACTATCAGAAACTTTTAGTGAAGTAACAAAAAACGTCTACCAGTAAAACCAATCTTGTCGTTTATCTGCATCTTCTCATACTTCTCGATGATACACAATTTTTTTTCCGTCGGCGGCCATAACCGACCGATTCGAACGATAATCCCGGCTATGCTCGTTCTCTCGCGGCAAAACATCGTGACAAATGTTACGCGAGTTGTACAACGTGTACACACGTCCACGTATCTGCAACGACGCAACAAGAATTTCAATTAAACGTCGGTTGCGCGTGAACGAGAAAAAGCAGCGCTGCTGCAGATTATCGTGACCGTTTGCCTCTTATGCAGCTCCTTGTGCACTTTTTTTTTCAACTTCTTTATTCTCCACTTTTTCTCAAAAGCTCTGTTTTGAAATTAGAAAAGTTTTGTTTTTTGATCAGCTTTCTATAGTGGTGTCATTTTTCGTTTGCTTTGTAGGACAAACTTAAGACTTCTATTAGGCTTTTTTAGACATTGCTATAATTGTTACAGCAGTCAAATAAAGTTACAGATGAATAATATTACATTATAATTACAAAAATGAATTAAAAATTTTGTATGTATTTCGGGCTGCTACGTTTACGTGTTAAGTTCATAAAATCCAACTCATCACTTTTTATGCAAAACAACGACAAGACTTCATCAAATGTGGTACATACCACACCTCACAAATTGATAAAAGCACTAAAGCTAAATAACTTCCTGACAGAGGCCAATAAACTCTTCCCTAGAGCTAAAAGCATCGCGTATTAACTATAAAATCAGATAAATTTCAACCTGCAGACCGAAGGTGTCGAAGCGTTAAACACAGCCAATTCAAGCGCGACGCGCGTTTCTTTTTAATTGGCAAACGGAGGGAGGTTCGCACAGAGTGAGAGAAAAAGAGAGCGAGAGAGGCGCGAAAGCGGCAGCTGTTGGAGGGGTGTTTGTGTCCGTTTGAATTTCAATTAATGGCTGGCTGCGATATAGAGGCGGGTGTGACGTATCGCTTGCGCATTGTTATCCAGTGGCGCGGAAATGGGGAAGGGAGACAGAGAAAACACGAAGCGACGGCCTTTTCAACAGCTTATGTTTAATCTACCTGGAAGAACGAATCTGTGGTATTCTTGTGATCAACGCTGAATCGAATTAGGAAATCGAATTGGCGGAATCCACTGTGAGTGATAGAGAAATCGGAGTACAGGAATAATAACGGTTTGATTCCGCGGTGTCAATTTTGTCGTTTGACGTGTATTGGAATGGGGGACAAAAACTAATTCACTGTATCTTTTTATGAAGTATAATTTTAAATACGCAGCACTAAATTAATGTTATTAAGATATATATAATGATTTTATAACTTTTGCTCCTTAATACTAATTTAAGAACAGCTTTAATATTAATTAAGAAAATTTTCTCTACTTATAAAAATATTTAAATAATATTATTCAAATAATGTTTATTATTTTAAGACGTTAAATAAATAAGATTACGTATACTGTGTTATTTAATTTCAAATTGATAATTAATTTAATTTTTTTCTGTTGCAGGTAAGACAGGCTTCCCATGTTACGTAATTTAACGTATTCAAATCGTAAGTGAAGAAAATTATATTTCGTAATAAATTAAATATACAGAAATATAAACATTCACATATGTTGTATCAATAGAAGTAGTAAATGTTAATTTATTCGGCAACGTATGAAATATAATAAATAGGTTAATGTAAAGCTTACCTAGGACTTAACAAATACGCAAGATTATAATAAAAAAATATATTAAAACGATTCGCATCGAATGAATTCGAAATGAGTAGGGTGCAAATAGATTCAAAGAGTATTTTTTCAAAGCGAAAGAGAAAGAATCGTCCCTTCTTGAAAACCAGGGCGTCCTCAGATCAATCTTGCAAATACTCCCATGCAACTTTAAACTTGATTCGCCGCAATCTTCACTTTTATTCTGCAGAATTACTTCCAGGATTCTTTTTTCTCTCTCCACTCTCTTGATTTTATCGGCTTACGCGGATTTTTTTCTGCGACTCTCTATTGAATAGCCGTACAATGAATTCTGTGAAAATTTTTGAGACACTTCAAAGAAAATTGAAAAAAGCTTTTTCGAGTAGTTAAAATTGGTTTTTTAAAAGATTGCACGTTAATTTAGTATTCAATAAAATTAAATAACTGTGATAATTCGTACACATAAGAGTGGTTCTAATCTTTGTGAAACATTGATTTCTATATCATAATTAACCACAGTTCTATTTATTTTCAATTTCTAACTTTAGAACCCACTAAATTCCGTTTGAACGGTCCTCTGATTTAATGAATCCGAAAAAAAGTAAGAGCCCTGGCGCTTACAAAGGGATAAAAAGCCTTCAATCATGGAAGCGCGCCAGAGAACTCGGTAATTGCCTCATCAGCCATCGTTCTAATTACATAAACGCGCATAACTACCCGCGCGCGCCGCGCTTTCAAAGTGCGTGCAAGGTGCTTTAAAATCCCCTTTGGCTCGGGTCGCCAAGCTTGCCATAATGAAAACTTCCGAGCTCTGAATCGAACTCCAATGAGTGTCACATATATGCAACGCATAAAAGTGAGCGCCGCATTATATGCGATTCTGAATCACTTAACGAAGTAAACGTAACTAAGTTTGATTCTGGCATGCGTGGTTGAAGAGGAACGTACAGAGATGCAAAAGTACAAATGTGCATTTAGTGCAAGAGAACGCTTATCTAACCTCTCGTCGTGCTTCAAGGAATTGTGACCATGTGCGAAGAGAAATGGGATTGCGGTAAGGCGAAACGCGAAGCTCTTACAATGAGTGCCATACGATTATACCTCTTGCGAGCTGTAAATATAGGGAAGTAATTAAGAGGAATTTTGAGTTACGATTTATCAAGTTTAATGATTGCAAAAAGAAGAATTAATCTAGATTAAGGTTTTGATGAATTATAAAAATGCTTGATGTCCCCTATAGTTTTAGACTTAAGAATTTTATTACAATAGTACATTATACAATTAGTGCGGTAAGTAGGCATTTTACACACGGATGACAATTACCTATGCTTAAAATACCTACTATTCGCCA
>JAPYZA010000453.1:0-31660 GCA_030522685.1 Eupelmus azureus
GGGGGGGGGGGGGGGGGGGGGGGGGGGGGGGTGGGGGGGGGGGGAGGGGGGGGGGGGGGGGGGTGAAGGCGAGGCTCTTTCTCGTAAGAAGCAGAAGAAGAAGAAGAAGAGCTCGGTATATAAAGGCTGAAAGCTCCCTCGCGCTGGAAAATGACACCGCGAAGACCTTTTCTCCTCGTTTCTCTCCCTAACCGCACACACGCGCGTATACGCGCGGAAATGCGTTCGGCTTAGGATCTCTTGATCCAATTCGGCCCCTTGAAATATTTACGGCGCTCATCTCGTAAGCCCGTATCCTCTCGTGTTTCCGCGCGTGTCTGGATATACAGAAAGAGAGCCGGGGACTAGCTATTTCTGTTTCCGCGCGCTCTCCTAGTCTTCTTCTTTCCTCGCGCCCGCGCTCACTAGCTATCCCCCTTTTGCGCACGTATAAGTCTTTTTCCTTATTGGTTTAGCGCGCCTCCGAGGGTGAACTCTCTCTTTCGCTCTCTGTTTACCCGAAATCAGAATGTAAGTTGCTTACGTAGTTTGCCTTTCTCGGATCGATCTCGTTTAAAAATTACCAAAGTTTTCTAACTCCATTCTTTGGGATTACAAGAAACCCGTAATGCATATCCGAAAAACTGATAAAGCTCGGCCTTGCGAATCGAATTAGCGACAGTCGCGCCAAGGAAATTCCGAACAGTCGCCTCGGATTATATACGAAAATTCTTTCGAACCATTCGTGCACGAGCCTACGTCACTCTCGCCCTCTCCTCTCTTTCCATTTGACGCGCGCATTCTCTCTAATTCTCTCTCTCTCTCTCTTGCTTTCCAGCACCACGGCAAGCCGACATTCTCCCGTTTTATCTCATTCGCCCTGTCATTCTCGTCCCCCCTTCCTCCACCTCTTTCTCTCTTGCTAGCGCCCGGGGACCATTAAACTTTTCCCCCGGATGCGCGCGGGCGAGGGGTGAAATCGTCCGACTCGTCCTCTTTCCTGCTCTAGGTACAGCCGTATAGATCTCTCTCGCGATCGGAATTTCGAAAGGGGTCGGTACACACTGCCCCGATCGGCCGAGGGTGAGGTAATCATGCCAATAAGTAACACGCGGCAATGGGTATTTAGAGCTTCTTCCAATGGAACGGCTGCGCCGGGGGCTTCCCGCTTTTCACGAGGGCGCCGAGCCGGTCCTCTACCCTTTTATATATAAAGCCTGTGTGGGAGGGAATGAGATGCGTTCTTGTACATGGGGCATTCCGCGTCTATTAGCCTATCGAATTGAGTCGAAGTATCAACGTCCTTGGAGACTTTTATGCAATGGGGCTGTATGGAAATTTTTACAAGTAAGAAATGAGGTTATGTTAAAAAAATAATTCTTTTAGCGTGAGTTTTAAACTAAAACTAAAATTAAATTTCTTTTTTTTTGTAAATTTATGGTTACATGTTACTTTTAAAACAGCTTTCATAGTCCAAGTAACTTTTACTTTTTACGAAGAAAATATGGAAAAAGCTAAACAAATGAATAAAAGACTAAACAAAATCAAGCGTGTAAAACGCGAAAATAGCCGTATATTATCAGCTGGGAAAGTTCGAGCAGACAAGTCTCCGAGTGTGAAGAAGACTGACCACTAATCGAATTAATTTTTTATTAGTTTGGAGAAACATTAGTATTCCGATAAGCGCGCAGACGCTCTTTTTTTCTTGCTTTTTCTTGTTCCTTTATTTTAGCTTACCGAGACCGAGGATGTAAGAGCTAACTTTCGGCGGCAGCGCGTGAAAATAAATAAAGGAGGGTTGTATAACGCCTTGGCTCTTCAGCTGTACGTGCTCGAAATAAGAGAAAAATTGCGGGAATCTAATTTATTTAATCTATCTTTAAAAAGGCGCCGGGCTTCCTCCTTTTTATACTTACCTTTTTTTTTCGAGGGTGCATTTATAGGCGTACATTTTGCTGGTGAATAGATGGGAATGTGTCCTAGGGGGTTACATAGAGTGTGCCTTAAAAATGGTAAATTTAGTATGAACATTATAAAATTTGAGTCTTTTTATTCGTTATTTTTTAGAGTGCACTGGAATTAAACACAACTGATCCAGGGGTAAAATTCGCATAATTTTAAATGTTAATATTATTTTAACATTTTTTTAAACATTTAAATATCATTAGTAAGTATTAAATATTATTTGAGCATCTATTAAATATTGTTTGAACGTTACTTAAATAGTTTAAATATCACTTGAATAATGTTCAAACATTTCTGGAATATTATTTGGATATCGCTATTGATTAAATATTCATCAAAAATATATAATTTAAAATATTATTTTAAATTATTGAGAAATATGATTTTAATTTAACGTTCAAGTTTTATGTGAATATTGATAATAATATTATTAAATATCTTTTAATATCGTCTAAACATTACTTGAATATCACTCAAATATCAATGTATATCAAATTAATTAATTTCCTTAAAATTATACAAATATTGTTTTAATAGCGTTTCCTTATTTTTCTGAAAAATCAAAGAATTTATAGTACTTGACGCACCTATCGAATTCTTTTTCTCTCTCTGCCCTTCTCCGCCGAATCATTCACACCGAGACTCGCGCTCAGCATAAACAAAAGCATGCCTTTTGACGACTCGGGAGTGAAGTCAAGAAGCGAAGAAAGCAGAGGTGCAGATGAGCTGAGCAAAAATAAGGAAAAATCCACGGAGGAACGCGCTCGCATGCGGAATTAAATTGCCTCGAGGGCGGAAGGAAGGAAATGGCAAAGTGGATGCACTCAGACACTCGCGCGGCTCGCGTAGCCCGATATCTTTCTCGCGCGGATGTTTCCACTTTCGGGCCAAAGTAGATAAAATCCATCAATCACCAGAGGGCGCGAGATCCGCTGTTATACGCAATGTGTTCTTTTTTTTCTGCCTTCGTCTATCATCCCCCTCGTCTGGAAACAATGTAATATAATCTGCGACCCACCCCACAATTCGCGCGCTGGTTTGCTTTCTGACGATTTTTCGATTCTCGTATGCGAGATGAATAAAGCCAGGGCTTTGCTTTTTGAGTAGCTGTGAAGCGCTTTCTTCGAAATGTTGTGTCTTTGTAAGTCTAACTTCAATATAATGGGCTTTTAAACGTCAAATTTGTTTTTTTCTTAATAGAAAATTATTCTAGAGGTAACATAAAAACCTATTTTCGGTTGTATAGCATCTTGCTATAACTGTATTAATCTACTTCATCCCTTCTTTTTTATTATTATCTTTTAATAAATAATAGAGTTTTCTCAATTCTTAGTCTTGCAACATTGATTTGATAAAAATTTCATACTTTTTAATACTTTCTGTTATTAAAAAAATAATTCCCCGCAGAAATCGATGTCGGAACAGTGAATCAATTACGAAGTCGAGGAATTCAACAAGTTACACACGCGCCTCGGCAGTTTCATAAAAACTAAACGCAAATGCTCGCCATTCTCAATAACTCCGCGGCTTTTTTCAAGCTCCGTAGTCGCGCTCAACTTTACTTTTCATCGAGTTCGCCAACTGCCGCCTCGTAAACGTTATGGGCTCTACTTGCGCAATCGCTCGCATATTTTGGTTTCTCGCTCATACTACCGACAGCTCGCGCGATTACGCAGCCCAGCAAAGTTCCCCGTAAAGTTCGCCGATACACATCGACGCGCTGCGTCGCCGGGGCAAAAAATTTCATAATCCATACATGCGAACAGAAACTTATCGTTGTGCACGGCTACACCTTCTTCTACTGCGCGTTTCGCGCGGGTTATAAACTCGTAAAGTTTTTCTCGCACGCCGTAGGTACGAGAATTGAAATAATGTTTACAGGTGACTGCAATATAGAGCGTAATAAATGATGGGCTTGGATTTTTGTGGGGATAAGGGATGTGCGATGAAATGGAAATTGTTGAAAATTATTTGTTCGAGGAATAGGTTTTTAGGAGTTATACTATTTGATTAATTAGGGGAATATCCAATCTCTGACAAAATGACTCTTCGGCCTAAAGAATGAGAGACGTGTTTCGGCGTTTTTGTGAATGGACCCTGGAGAAAACTGAAATTGAATAAAAACAATTATAAATTTTTTTGTTTTCATTTAGTATAAATACAACGAATCAATATTTAATTATCTGTATGAAAAACAAAATCCAATTACAAAGTTTAAAAAGATTATCCTAAAAGCAAATACATCCAAATCGCTCCAAACAGAGAATCCAACTCAAAAAAGCTCAAGAATTAACTACGGAAGACAAAAAAGTTAGTCGCCGGTCACAAGTCTTATCTCCATCCGACTCTGTATCGACGCGCGCTCGCCGCGAAACTCTGCTCTAAGCTCGTTCGGTTCTACGCAAAAGTCGGAGCTAGCTCGCTCCCGAGACCCCGGCTTCTATGTGCGTGAATAACGCAAGAGATTTCCTTAGGGGTGGAAGAGAGGGGAGATCTGCTTCGGTGAACAGTCGAACGAGTCGCGCAGAAATTTCGGCTTATACGAGAGAGAGAGAGAGAGCTCCCCGAATTCCAAGCCGACTATAATCTTATATATCCGTCGGCGGCGAACTAAGATCCAAACTGAAGCGTCCCCCGCTCTCCATCGCGCTTCATCGACGTCGCCGGGGCGCTCCTTGCGTAAGTTTACCAATATTCCATACACTTGCCGCGAAGTTTGTTACGGGAAAGGGTCCATTGTCTCGCGGCGAGGAGGTCAATGTTTCGAGCTCGCCCGAGCGGCTTGGAATATTTCAGCGAGTTTTCCGAGCCATTGCGCGATTGGCGCCGAAACTTTCAACTCCAATAAGAGCGCGGAGTGCGTGCACGCCCGGGCGCTAACGTCTTGAGAGTTCGCAGGGATGGTACGTGCATATGTGTAACGCGAGAAGGGGGAGGGGGGTGAGAGTTTCTTGTGATTCTGTATATTTACGTTCTTATGATTTTTCTTTTTTGAGCTGGAAGGTCTTGAAAGTATTATTGGATTTTTGCAAGAGATGAGAGTGTGTAGATTTTTATTCGGAGAGTTCAATGTGCATGTATGCATGGGGTAGTTGTGCGCAACGTGTTAGGAAACGGTCGCTGTTCTTTTTTTAAAACTTGTAAGCTATTTTAATTACCTCATTTTTATGGAAACGAATAAACATGTTTCTTATATATGTAGTAAAAATTTTTGATTCTTTAGAACAAAACTGTATTATTTATAAAACGCTGCAGATATAATAAATGCAGTTAAATATAAACAGATGTAGATCATTCACATAAAAGTATTAATAACAATTCTATGTGAATCATCAGTCCACTAAATATCAGTATTTCTCACTTTTCATTATACACCCTATGGTTAAAAAATTCACGAGATTCACAGAATATTTTATAGTTTGCCAATCGAGTTGGTCTGATAAAAATGAAGGTCTAATCAGATTATCAGTATATTTCAAAAAGTTATATATATCTTATTTCCTCAAAGCCTTTCAAAACATTGTTATGCTATCTTATAAAAATACAATTTTTATATTAAAATGAGAAGCACAAGAAGAGAAACTTGAGAACGTCCTTCCATTCCGAGAAGAAACGGAAATAAAATCTCAAACAGTAGCATGCCATCTTCTATGCGCGCATCCATAGTGTGCAAAGAAATTCACCAGATAGATATGTTTTCCAAGAACTCAAGAAGAAATGCATAAAGCAGAATTTTGCCACAGCTAAACCCCATTAATAATTCTAATTATTCTTTCTAAAGATACGACTGACGACAAGTCGAAGGCTCAGCTAGATCTCCTTTCGGCTGATGAAGTATAATATTCGTGGAGTAAAAGTTGAATTAGAGGAAGATGTATATATAACGCTTGGCGAGCTAAAAATTCTCCTCTTTCACATCATCGTTAATTTATCCAGCTTTTACGAAGCTCGAATATAGAGAGCGCGCCCTTGAGCTGCCAGCGCTTTTATCCTGCTCGGAAGCATCTGAAAGGTTTTTACTTTGAGCGGCTCCTTTCGCGAAGAGCGCGAGTAAATTATTCGTGCGAGCAAGCGAACAAACCCTAGAAAAATTTTTACTCCACGTGGGAGAAAAAAAACTGCTGCTAACTGCTTTAGCAGAATACTTTTTCAAAGAGAAATTTATTTTTATCGTTATATTTGTATATGGGTGCATGTTAGGGTATGTGTGATTATGTGTGATTATGTGTGATGTGTTCGAATAGATTAAATGCAAAGAAGTTCGTACTATTTTTAGATGTGCAAGTTCTTCGCGTTTGAACAGCTAGAATTCTCGCTCACTTTCCCCGGTATTTGTAGCTTGGTAAACTGCGCAATAAAAGTTATAAAAATCTCTACAAAAATAAAAATAACCACAGAATTGTTAACAGGTATTGTACTTTGTAATTATACTAAAATGTGCAGCGAATAACAAAAAAATTTATAATTTCATGGGGTACACATCCATTAGAGCAACGGTATGTTAAAAATCATTTGCAGTTTTTTCGCAGATTTCTAAAGTGCACCAGTACGATGTGCTTATAATATATGATGAACATAATAGCTTAAACCTATTCTCTATAGAAGATAAATCAACAGAAAATTCTGAAGTTCTAAAGTAATAATCTTAAATCTAAAAAAAAAGAAAAGAATAAGAAACAAGAAATTTTAATTAACTAGCGTTTTTAAGAAATATCAAAACATAAAATACACTCAATGATGAAATTTTTTTGATACAGTGAAGTAAAATAGTATTTATCAACTTTAAAAGTATATGTGATGTTAAATATGTGCAAAGGGAAATGAATTTTAAGATACTAAAGTTTGAAAAAAATCAATGTGTATTTTTTATTACGAATGCAAGGATAAAATGCGATTAACGTAAGCTTTTACCGAAGTTAAAAAGATCTGAAGAGGTCATGTAGCCTGTGAAGGCGCTGCAAAAGCGTTGCACTATTTTTCATAACTTAACGCTTTTAAATACGTAATTTTTCATTACACAACATTTTGCTCAGAAGAAAGTCAGGTAGTCCTGGCTTCGATTTCAAGCAAATTACTTAAAAGCTGCAGTTATATAGTCTAACGCTTCGGAATACTTGAGCTATAGATACCCATAGTTTCATTTTAAAGAAAATTTGAAAAAAAAATTCTATTTAAAATGTGAATATTTCAGTCAACAACTCCTTCATAAATTTTTAATAATCAAATAGAAAATAAAGGAGGAATAATCAGTGGATATTATAATATTTAAACTCAACATTCAAGTAGAATTACCAAAAATGAATTACTTTCAAAAGTAAACAATATATGAAAAGCATTATCCATATATTTGGTCAACACAAGTTTTTCATCACCAACTCTAGTAAACACACTACCATTTAGAATGAAAAACCTGTCAATTCACTGAAAATAAAATAAATTCTCACGCCTTACAAAAAAGACCCATCTTTTTTATTAATAAAAGCCATACCTCACACCTACACCTTCCTCAGCAAAGCACTATACACATCTCGTCCTTTCAGCGCCGCTGATAAACGGATACTTCAACTCGCTCGCTATCTTCACGTTCGGCAGGCCGAAAACAACAAGGACGACACTGGCTGCAGTACATGAGCTGGCTGGGGGGCTGCTCGCATTATCAGGAGAACGATCGCGTGCCCGGCAGTGATGGCTCGAATGAGCGCGGAGCGCAGTGACCGTAGAGCTCTCGGCACCTGTTGACGAGCGGCCCGTGAGCTAGCTGAGAGATAGAGGAACGAGCACGCTCCCATTTTACGCGTTCATGGAAGCTCATTCGTCGAGGTGTAAACAAGCTTGTAGCCTTTTATGGCCGATGATCAGCGGGAGAATGCGCGATCATTTTTTTTTTCTTTTAAGGAAGAGGGTTGGGTGTAAAGGGATATAAGAGAATGGTTGGAATGTGAAAAAATAGGTGACGAGTTGAGGGTATAAGGACCAATGATAGAGTACTTTTGGGAAATTGTATTAAAGTACTGATGTATTTAAGCACTTATAATGAAGTACAATTATTTTATGTTCTAGATACTTCTACAAAGGATTTCAAGTACTTTTATCAAATACCGAAAGTTTTAATAATGTACTTTCAAAACTTTTATCATGTACTAGGTAGTGCTTCTAGAATATATCTATAAGTAATAATTTCTGATTACTTTATAAAGAAATTATCGTTTGAATTTTGTTCAGCCCAAATAAAATTTAACACAACAAATTAGTATTAAACAAAGCTTCGAAACAATTTGAATTATTTTATTATTTTTTGTTTTTCCTACAAGTCCCTCATTCTAAAGAAAACTTTATGTACTTTTTCGAGTACTGAAAATGCTTCCAAATTGTATCGTACATTATAATTTTAGGAAAACGTTGCCAATAACTGATAAAGATGGCGGAAGCTTTGCATAAAGTCTCATGAATAATTCGCGAATCCGGAATACTCTCGTAACTCATTGTTTCGTGAAAACAAGCTTCTAATGATCAGCGAGGAAAACGAGAAGGAGGAGCGGCGAGAAAATAAGAGAAGCACGCGGTACGAAGGAAGAAAACCCCTGGGAGGTACGAAGAGCGCTCGGGCGAAAATCAGTTATACGAGTCGCTTCGATGAATCGAATTTCTCCTTATCATATATATACAGTAGAGTAGAATATACGAACCTGGCGGAGCTGTTGTCTATAAGGCTTGATTTATTCGATTTGGCGAGGGAACGCGGGTCCCGTGCTATATTCGATATAAAAAGCCTATCTCTGCACCGAGATTGTCTTCTTCTTCTTCTTGAGAGAAGGGGAGTGAGAGAGGGAGAGAGAGAAAGAGAGCAATAGAACAAGAAGTAGTATATACATGAGTGTGGACAGACTGCGCAGCGTGAGGTGGAGAATCTTGGTCAGCATTAATCATTTGACAAACAAGTAGAGTATAACACAAATTGCTTTCAAAGCAAATGTTTTACAATGCCTTTTGATTTCGTTGTAGTCAAATAATCGAATCCTATAATCTATATTTATATTTGAGTATATTACAAATATTCGTAGCATTATAACAATGTAATAAAGTTTCAAGAGTTTACATAAAAATTAATAAACTCCTCAGTAAAACTATTTACTTTTTAGCCTTATCAAGTCTAGAGCAGCTACTCTAAATATTAAAGGACACTCGCAGACTTTTTCTTCCATTCACTCTCTTAAACTATATACTACAGCTCCTCAGGAACGTTCTCCAATGGCGAAGAAAAAATCCGTAACCGCCTCTGCGACTACACCGGATACACCAAAGGCTCTGTGGTCTAGCGCTGCTACAATATTCAGTCTCTCTCTAGCTCTCTCCCTCTCTCGTTGCTGCAGCTGCTAACTGCCGATAACAAGCACGATCTTGCGGTGCGTTCCGGACACGTACGGGCGCGTTGTGCGCCGATTTTCACCGCCTGCTGTTGCCCGCCACCCGCGCTCGCGCCACCCAACTATACGAACTATGTATTATCTATGTATATTTTCAAAGATACACAGCGCGCCGCGAACTCCCGCGGTTTGTACGGGCTCTAACGCCGCCGCAAATTTGTTTTCGAGCTCGTTCCAGCGAGCAGATATAACTTTTCAAACGCGAAAGCGTTTCGCTATTCCACCTGTAAAAGGGTTTTTTCGCTTGTTTTTTGTATAATTTTAATTAAGTGAAAATTTGAAATGTAATTAGGCTGAGTGCGTGTAAGGGTGTTCTAATGAGCTCTTGTAAATCGAGGACCTCTGAGGGTGTAACGAGTTACACGGAGGAAATTACGTAATGAGAGTGGAAGTCTTTGATCTTGACTATCTCGTGTTTAACGTTCATCAAAGCACTCGATTAATATCGAGTCATAAAATACTAAACTAGTCTAAAAAGAAACAATTAAAAACACTTATCCCACTTCTAAAAATTAATAAAAATACGTAAAGCTACACCAATGGGTATATAACTGTCCGAAAAATATTTCTACGTCAGAAACGCGCCAATTCAACAATCCATATTCGCACTTCCAAACGTTGCGTTTTTAAATAATACCGTCCGTTTTAAGTGGTGACAAGCGCGGTTTCAGCAATTAGCGATATTCAAAAGCACGCGAGCCCGCCGCGGTATACTTACTGCCAAATCCAGGCTCGAGCTGCCGAAAATCAAGCGAAACCGCAATTCATTGTCCCTGTATACGTTTTCTCGCGGTGCGTTGCGATGTAAAACGTAATAAAAATAAAGCTCGCTGCCACTGCAACTATCGAGCAGTTTATAACCACGATATTTCAATTGTGCTGCGCTTTTACATTCGTGCTGTGGCTTAACGTTCCGATAAAGTGGATAACTGAATGTAACGATCGTAATAAAAGCTACGATAAAGCTGCTATTTTTTCCTTTTGCTTTTGAACGTAAATGCATTAAACGTAGAACGTTGAAGACAATGATACCGTTTAATAAGATTGGCAGCGAATCAATTAGGGTTATTGATGATCACATTCGATGGGTAATTACTCAAAATCATAGGGTTATGATTTCTTAGTTACGTTGGATTAAATCATTTCAAATATAATAATTAGTATTATAATAAATATAAATTATTATAACATCTGTAAAATATTAAATATTATCAACAATTGATTAGTGCATTTTAATATGATTATTACATGAAACAATATTAAAAATTACTCAACGATACAAATTAAACGTGGTGGAATATCTACCTGAGTCACCCTAAATTAAAAAACAACCCTCTACACAATAACGCAATAAACCAAAAAGAATCGAAATGTAAGAAAGGGAAAAAATAGAATATCATACAACACTTACACGAATGAAAAACTCACATGCCCCGTTCGTCCGTACAGTCTAGTATTATCAATTCAGTCTCAAGAAGACAGCAACCACGATCGAAGTACGGTTTAAAAGCACATTTCCAAGCTATTCGCGCGGTTTCGCGCGAAATAGAAGATAAAAAGCAGCTCGCGGCAGAAACAGTTGGTGCGACAATCACGCGCGAATGTACATATATACGTATTCAACCGAGCCAGAGTCACGTCGCGGCGGCGCAACGATATTCGCTTCGCTGCCGGGGCGCACAGCTGCTAACTGCCGATAACAAGCATGCGACCTTGCGGTGCCGCCCGGACACGTACGCGTGCAGGGCACGATTTTGCAGAGGACCTGCGTAAACAATAAAACGAGAGGAGCGCGGATTGTGCGGAGAGAAAGTTAATGCAAAGGTTCTATTATGAGTTTTTGAAGGTGTGTGAGGGTGGAGTTTCAATGGTGACTTAATTTATTTCAATGTTAAACAAATGATTACTTTTGAGTACTCGTGTTTTAATGTGTTATAAAATAGTTTATTTATCCTTTCGTGTTTGTGACAATTGGATTTTATTTTATTCTTTATAAATAGTTTTTCATTTTTAATAGTAATATAAATAATAATACAGTATTGTATGGTTAGAAAAATATAAATACGTTTGCGTTTATAAAAAGTTAACATCTTATACCATAGTCAGTATTCTAGAAGTATCACGCTGTACATTTACTGTACATTAATCTGCAATGGTAAAAAATTGGCCATACATTTATGTACACTTTTGCTTAATAATGAAGACTCTATTATCAGCTTTCATTATATAATTATTTTATAATATTAACCTAAAATTTTCAAATTTATTTAACCACCTATTTAAAACATTAAAATTATCAACTATTCGTCTTTTTACAAAAAGTCACGTTTTCCAACGTCCACTTTTAAAAACGTTTACTTTTAAAAATATCAGAAACACTTATTATGTATATTACTACTCTCACTCTAGAGCGCAAGGAAAACAGCGCGTCTATTTCTTCAACTAGTTCAATAAATGTCACTATAGTTTTAATACTGTCTAATGATAAAACAGTCGCAATCAACACTATAAAAAAATACACAAAAATTTTGTCCACTATAAAACGTGCATCATTCCACTTAAACACGTAAACTTATGAGTCACTTAGAATATCTTCAAGACTAGATCGGCGTAGCTCAAATTCCACTCGTTCCACATCAAACTGTGCCATTGCTCAAGTTCTTTGCCGGCACAATCTTGACACTCCTGAGATCTTGCAGCAAAGTCGCCGCCGACTCGTCCGCAGACGACTCCGATTTGGCCAGTAGCCTCTGAATCTCTACGAGCGATTTGCCCCGAGTCTCCGGCAGCATTAGCAGTAAAACGATCGTATGCCCAGCGGTGAGAATCGCCGCCGTCCAGAACGAGTATTTGACTCCATACGAAGTGGCGATCATCTGTTGGAAATAAAAGTAAAAATGTTAATTACGGTTTGCCTTTAGGCAAGTATTTGCAAAGTGCTTACATAAAAAAGTACAAACTAATCTTAAGATTCCGTTTTATCCGAAAGCAGAAAGGAGAGTTACGAGAAAGAAAAATACGCGATTTCCAACCAAAACGATCGGAAGAAAAATCGGCCCGCGAAAATCAGTTAGGCAAATATCGCAGGATCGATAAATCTGTTTCTCCTTACCCGTATCGGGCGCATAAAGTACACGAATGAGACGGGCTTATATGCTATACAGTCAGCTATAGACAGAGAGCACAAGCCACAGCGCGCGCGTGCGCTACCCTTGATTTATTCGATTTGCCGCGCAGAAGGGTTTGCTGTATGGCTCCTCGTATATTCAATAAAAAGCCTATCTCTGCCGCGAAATTGTCTTCTCACGAGAAAGAGAAAGAAATAGGGGGGGGGGGGTGAGACATTGTGTAGGTATAGGAAGACGATGACGCGCGCCAGGCTGTATGTGTACACACACAGCGATCGAGGTGCGGGAAAAATTCGACGTACGTCAGTAGTTTAACTGCCAGACGTTGCCGGGTATACGTATCGCTTTCGCGATGGTATACGTCAGGGAACGGATAGATGGCACAGTCAATATATAGTTTGAGACGCTAACTTTTCTAATGTACACGGGCTGAAATATCTATGCGCAAACATGCGGTTTGTCAGTCACGATAAGGAAATCAATACCGATCTGGTTAAGATTCATCTAAGCTAGCGTTCAACCATTCGAGTGCCATGATTAACTCAACTTCCAATTCTAGGAGCATATCGACTGCTTAATAGAATCAATAATAAAAAAATAGCATCAAGCTCACCTGCCACAGCTTGGTAACGATGAACAACGAGAAGCACACTGTTGTATTCTGAGCAGCGGCGCCCAAGTTCCTGGCGTCCATCGATAGACACTCGGCCGCTACGATAGTCGCCATCGTGGCCAGACCCAGCCCGTAGGCCAATGGGAAAACGATCATGCAAGCAACGAGCAGTCCGAGTACCAGGTTCGTCTTGTTGCCGTCCAGGCTGTGAAAGTAGTAGCCCATGAAGGCCATGCAGCCGGTGCAGAGGATGCAGCTGGCGGCTACAAGAGGCCGGCGGCCGATTCGCTCGATGACAAAGCCGCTCACCACGGTGCAGCAGAGCTCGATCAGGCCCATCATCAGGGTGACGCAGCGGCCGGGTAGTATTGAGGTACTGTCAAAGATCAGCTGGGCGTATGAGTGCATCGCCGCCATTCCCGAAAACTGCTGGGCTGGAAGAGTTAGAGGTTGAGATTGGTTTGGGGAATGTTTATTATAATGATTTTTATTTTTAAGTAGTGAAGCGATAATTTTTGAAAGCATGGGTCGTCTTCGCGTCTTGCTATGTTTGGGTTTATCTACTTAGAGCGTAGTTGACTTGTACTTTTATATAACTTTAGAAATGAAATGCTTGGTTTCAAATAATAATAACATATTATAATAAGTGTTCTACTCTCTAAATTTTAAATAATGGAAATTCCACTATTTACTCTTTAGTGGAGCAATTTTAACTAAAAAATAGTGAAAATTCCACTACTTTATCGTGAATTTTCACTATTTGTTAGTTGAGATTGCTTCACTAAATAGGAAAATAGTGGAATCCCACTAATTAAAATTTACAAAGTAGTCTT
This sequence comes from Eupelmus azureus, assembly GCA_030522685.1. Taxonomy (NCBI): domain Eukaryota; kingdom Metazoa; phylum Arthropoda; class Insecta; order Hymenoptera; family Eupelmidae; genus Eupelmus; species Eupelmus azureus. Next base: position 13,943 of record JAPYZA010000453.1, read on the forward strand.
AATAAATTATCGTTAATGTAAAAAGATAAGTCTACCTCATAATACAGTAACAAATAAAAAGTATCATAGCCAAATTTAGACATTTATTTTATTCCCTAAAATTCCTCAGCACAATAACTTGCCGAAATATTGGCACTCTTTCATAAGTATGCCTGACATTCTTCTTGACCTGCGTGAATATACCGGCCACTACATTCTCTCTCCCTCTCTCCCTCACTTTCTCTCTCTATCTCTCTCGCGGTTATATCGCCTGGAAAAGAGAAGGGAGCAGCAGAAATGAAGCGAGCGCGCGAGAGAATTCCGGCCGATGCGTATATATATTGGATCTGGACGCGCGAATTTTCCGCGCGTTTGACTTCAAAGGGAGGAAGATTTATATTGTGCCGCGATTGATTTCATTCTGCTGAAACGCTCGGCTTTTTGCCTACACCGTATATTGAATTAAATTTTTTTTTATTTTTTTTTTGTTTCGCTCTTTTGAATGAAAATACTGCGTTGCGCGGATTGAATGGAAACATGTATTTGAAAAAAAAAATTTATGCAATAGTCATTTCTTTTGGTTTCAAACTAAATGTAAAGATGACTGTATATAAATAATTAAGCTGATAAGCAATAAAGTTTTATTTAACAATAACATCGTCACGTAATTATCAGTCATTAATCTTTGCAAAATTACCGGAAAAAACCACTTCTAAATTTCCGGCAGCAGAAACTGATCGAGATCTTGAAATTATTATTCTGAAAGTCATTTAACAATATCGGCTGTTTTATATAAGTAAACAGCTTACGTAAAATCAAATACAGTAACAGTTAAAATCAAATGGTATTATTTCAAATAGTTTTTTTACCATATCATTTATATTTATAAATAAAATAAAATCAATTTAATTTATTAGTAAAAGATTCGGCATTCTATAATAATATTATTAACTTTATCTTCACGACTACAAGCTAATATTTCCAAAAGCTAATTTACTGTGTAAACTATCTTGTATGTATAAACTATAAAGACGGGATAACGTGTAGCAAATGTCTATTGATAAATAGAAAAAACTGCACTTCATGAAAATTTCATTTTTACAATGGATAAAACACGTGACTCAATTAGTTCGAGCACGTTGCAGTTTGAATAATCTAGTTTTTTATTTTTTAAAAAACAACACATTATTTTTGTTGGCAATTAGACGGTTTCCTTCTTATTCTTCTATTAGTAATCCTACTTTTTTGTGAATACCAAGGATTACTCATCCTCTAAAAGCACGTATCGGTCGTAACAATACTTTTTCATCCCGCTACTACAAACAAGCCTTCGCTTGAAAAACAATAAAATTGCAAAACGAGAATTTCCTGTGAGACGCATCCCGCGTCATCGCAAAAATCTGAAAAAACATCATGCATCAACTAACCTGTCGTAAGCAGCACAACCAGCAACAAGGCCCTTCTATTAGCTGCACTCTGTAAGACTCTCCTGAACCCAGCCCAGAATCCATCGCTCTTAGCGGCCACTGCGCTCCTCTCCACAAACTCCACAATCGCCTGGAACTCCTCGCTGACTTCGTCCTGGCCCCTGAGCTTTTTCAGATTCTCCATTCCCTCCTGGAACTTTCCTCTCCTGACCAGCCAAAACGGCGTCTCTGGCGCCGCCCATAAGTAGATACCAGCCAGGATTAGCACCACTGTGAGGTAGATGCCTGTAGCTGCGCTTATGCTAATCTGGGGCCCGATGCCGAAGCTTGCAAGCACCCCGATGTGCACGCAAGCACAGAAGACAACGGACATGCGGCTGCGAAGTCGCTGGGGCGAGATTTCTGATAGGTACATCTCGGTTTGGTGACAGATCATGCCGCCACCCAGGCCCAGGATTATACGACCGAAGATATATTGCTGGAAGGTAGAAGAAAGAGGTATCGATTAGGTAAAAATAGAATTTTATTTAATGCCGTTGTTTTAAATTGCTACATGATACTTAATGACAGATTTTAATAATTACAAGAATTAGATATAGCTAAAAAATATAAGCTGATCCGTAGATTATCCCTTTAAATGGATTAACTTTCATAATAAATGTAATTATAGGAGTTTACAAGCGGGATAAACGAATAGAGAAAAACGATAATTAAATTCCGCAACCAATATGGCAAAAAGTTTGCTATTAAATGAAGCCAGTCGCGGGAACTTTAGCTCCGTGGCTCGCAGTAAACTGAATAACTGATATCGTATTTTATCCCCATTGTAAAAAGCGCGTAAATAAATGAAATTATCGGATGATGCTCCATTTAAACAAAAAAAACTTTCGTCGATTACCTGCCTATATTTAATTAGCCCGCAAAAACGTATAAAAGGTTAAATTTTTCCGAAGGTATAGACAAAAAAAACGGCAAATATTATCCGCATGTGTGTATGTTTACCGCGAGGTTTTGGATATATAGGTATATACGCAAGCAAAGGCATGCTCTCGTCGTTATTTGATATACTGCCAGGGAGAGAGCCAGCGGCACGCCGAGCCCGTATATACGACCGCACGTGAAAACTTCGTTAAATTGCCCCTACACATTTTCGCACGCGCACGCTAGCCAAGATTCAAAACGTGATGAAAATGAAGCCACCAACGGATTATGAGCGATCCGGATAGTGCCGGAAGGTTTGTTTTGGATAGATTAAAAATTAAAAAATTTAATATTGAATGCAATGTTTGGTAGATAATTGTATGGCAATGCGATTAAGTAGTACACTATTATTTACAATAATAAATGCAATGTATCAGCCGTAATGATTATATAAATAGAAACTCATGAACCGATTAAATTATACCATTATTATGAGAACAATTCGTACAGAATTTGTTACTATACGGTTTTAGTTGTATTCAAATATATCCGATTACTGCATTTTCTAATGAAGCAAACAACATTCGTGTAGTATAATAAAATGTAGTTATATCCATTTAAATCTATACACATAGTTATAAATTCCATATATTTTTCTCAATACATTAAGAAAATTTCTCAAAACATTCTAAAAAAACATCAAACGCTCCATTACCTACAGAAGATCTATTATTCCCGTCTTACTCTCCAAAGTAACAATCAAAACCCACCATCCCACTGATTCCCATATTCTAACAAAGCCAGACAGCCTCCAAAAAAAGAAAGAACGAAGCCAACGCAAAGGCCGAAAAAAAAGCTTTGCCACAACTCCAAAAGGAAGAAGCATCCTTACCCAAAAGGACTCAGCAACGGCGATAACGGACCAGCCGAGCATCAGTGGCACCGAAGCCAGCAGAAACAGCTTCCTCTTGCCACAGCGTCCTGCTACACCCAGCGAAGTGAAGCCTCCGGCCAGCATACCTAGGAAAAAGATGCCCGCGATCCAGGAGACTTGAGATTCCGTGAAGGCCGGGGCCAAGCCGACCGATGCTGGTGCCAGTAATTGGGGGATGGCCGCCTGGGGCCAGCCAGCCAGATTGCCCACGGCCACGCCGTTCAGACATGCTGTGGACAAAAAAAGAGAGCGGGCTGCTCGTTAATCGCATCAAAGGGTCGCTCTGACATTGGGTGGAGGTCTTTTTTAAAGGGATTTTCTCTTTTGGTCGGCGATGTTGTGCTTGGATGGGGACAGAGGTATGAAGGTTTTCAAGGCGGTTTGGATTCAAAGGAACGTCTGTATCATTTTACAATAATGTTCTATTGTATTTTGCTCGACGGGTAAGCTATTACGGTATGCAAATTTAGAAAGACAAATAGCAAATTGCTGCTACGTTGGTGTCACGGTTATTTACATCGTTTACAAATTGCTCTCATGCGACATTCGACAAAAATATTTTTTAACTTTAATAGATTTAACTTCTGCGCTTACATTAATTGATATGATTCTCAGTAACGATCAAAACTATTGAAAAAATAAGATGTTTTTTAGATAAAATTAAATATTTTTGTGTAAATTAATTTTTTCTAATTATTTTCAATTTAAATTATTGCTTTATCCTTCTTCAAAAACATTACAATCCTATATTTCTATTCCATGAAATCGATGCGATGCAGTATAGTAATACATCTAAATATTGAATTTCAAATATCATGTTTACATTTTTGTTTTATTATCCACAATTATTCTTCATAATTCCTTAATATTGCATAACACATTTTCATCTGATAAACATATTCAAATTATATACATTGTTAAATGACATTGAATAAATGACAATTTAAAATATAATTATTTTCTAAAAATAATGTCAAGATAATTTTCCCTTAATAATTCAATAATTTATGTTTATATTATTTATGAAAATTTATATCGAATTATGTAAACACTAATAATACTTCATATAATTATGAATAATAATTTTAATAATTAAAGTAATTAAATTTGATAATTAATAATAAATTAAATTTTTTTATTTCTTTTTGTTAATAATGATCTTCATTTAAAATACTTATTTAGACCAACTTCTATTTCAGTTACCCATTTATAAAATAAATCGACAGATTTTAGCTATTATTTTTCATTATTTATTTATTATTCTAGATCATAAACCTGTTTTGCAGCAGAAAATTAAATTAATTAAATTAAATTAAATTAATCAATTTAGAATAAAAAATACAAAATTAAACAAGATATTATCACACAACTAATCAAATTGCACAAACGCTCATCAATAAAACACTGATACTTTTCCTTAACGCCAATTAATAATCAATTACTAAAATCCTACACCCATCCCAACTCCACAAAAAAAGATCAACACCGCGATCGAGCCCGACAGCCGGCACTTGACACAGATTAGATCCACAATCCGACGAGTCCACTTAATCACACTCCGCGTCCCTTCACTCAGCTCTAACCTGCGAACACGGCCGCGCAAAAAATGCTCCTCCTGCTCTCCGCTCTCTGCTGCTGCTGCTGCTGCTGTTGCTGCTGCTGCTGTACGTCCATGCTGCTCGTCTAACTGTCAAACGGCTTCTGAATGCTCGGGACCGAGCGTCCGGAACTAAATAATGACCGGCCGGCGCGGAAAAGCCGGCGCTCTCATGAATATGCAGCCGCTCTCCGCGGCCGTTAATCACCGGGCGCGCGTTTACGATGACGAGCTTCTCTTGCACCTCGCGCGCCTCTCTTTTTCTATCGCCTTTTTCCCGGAAAAACCTATCCAGCGCGTAGGAGTCCTGGCGCTTTCGTGCAGCGCGCGAATTTAACCGCGAGCCCGCGCGTCACTAGTTTCGATATTATCGCGCTGGAAATAGATAAAGCGCGCGCGCGTGGCGCCGGTGATGTATCTCTGCGCGCGACTGTAATTAAGATGCCAGGCGGTATGTTGGGATCTCTGGGCGAGTAGTGTGGTGAAAAGTGAATCCCAGGCGAGCGAGGATGGATGGGGCCAGATTAGTCTTTCTGACCTGGGATAGTTAGACTGATTGTTTGATTCGACGATTCGCCGCCGTAAATATCTGTTATTTGGATAAGTGGCTGATAAGAGCCGGGAGCTAGTCGATTGGGACATAAAGGCGGAGGAGAGGCTGTTTAAATGGGAGAAGATAATGTAGAACAAATAAATGTTATTCTTACGATAATATACTTTGTGCGCGGTGTGACAAATGTGTATAAATTCTAAATAGAATAGGATGAATGTATCTTTTAAGCGGATTATGATGTTGATAGCAAAAGTCTTTGAACTATATCAATTTTTTCGATAAGAACTTTGTTGAATCATTCTGTCTCTCGATAAGATTTAACTGTCGATTTGTCTACTCAGCAAATTCCGCAGTTGCTAATCAAAATACTCTTATATTCAATTATACATAAATCCTAATGAAAAATGAACACAAATTGCTACATTCTCAGTGAGCTAATGATGGCAAATATTTTGCAGAAAACTAATCATTTGTCTTGATCCGTTGTCAAATTTAGCAATTCAGATTGACAAAATCTGTGTTTAATCAGGATTAAATAGTAAATTTATTCTTATGCAAAGCTCCGCCAGATGTCGTTGAACAATTTAAAACTACAAAGGTATTTGCACGAGGAAAATTAATCGAAAAATTATAAATTACACCTCGGTCTGCACGAAACTTCTCGCGAAAGTGCATGCAAATGTTTTGCGTGCATACAATGACAAAATGATGTCTTAATTTTAATCTCTACGTTCGTTTCAATTGAAAGAACTTAAACTTCCTCCAACTTGTGTTAAACAGCATTTTAGAAACAACATGTCGTAATACTGCAATACGTCTAATTCTTTTAATTGTTATTTAAGGAAATTACTCACTTGAAATAGGGAAATTTCATCAAAATAATATTCATATACAAATTTACTATTATATGGATGAATGTAAAAAATTTCTCTAACAACTTCTCTTTGGCCTCTTGATGAAGCATATAATTTAACTTGAACTCAAAGTTTTGGTTTTGAATTAAAAATAAAGAGTACGTTCGTTGCTTACACCTTCGATTTCTAAAGAAGCTATAAAATATGGATCATATTTTTACAGAAATACTTATTGTACTAAAAAACGACATTTTTATAGTATTACGACTTAGCATTCGATAAATTAAGGAAAAATTAACTATGAGAGGAAGACTTGTAAAACTGAATTAAGGACCTTCCGTTTTCATACATCCATAAGTATACATTTAATGTCGATTAAACCTCAAATAGTTAACTTGATCGTTTTTCAAAGTAAACTTCTGCACTGAGAATTTGTATAACGTTTAGAAAAACGGACGTTTAAAATAATATAGTTGAGGAAGTTTAAGTTCTTACGAATGAAACGAACAAAGAAATGAAAATTAAGACATCAATTAAGATATCATTTTGTTATTGCATGCAAGCAAAACATTTACAAGCACTTTCGCGCAAAGTTTCGTGTGTATCAAGGTGTAATTTATAATTTTTTGATTAGTTTCCTCATGCATATACCTTTGTAGTTTTAAATTGTTCAACAATGTATGATGAAACTCTGCAAAAGAATAAATTTCATCAATTTGAATTGCTAAATTTGACAATGCAGTAAGACAAATGATTAGTTTTTTTTTAGAATATTTGCTACCGTTAAATTACTGAGAAAATAATAATTCTTGATATAATATTGGGATACATTTTTTGCTTTGAAACAAAGTAGAGTTAATTATGTGTCTTGAAAATTCAATAATAAAAAATATATAAGAAATATAATAATTTTAAAGATTTTAGCTTACCATAAAATACTAATTTTCAAGTATAAGATTGCTTGAGCAAATAGTTCCGTATTAAGACAGAAGCTCGTAAGAAACTATTGTTTTTATACTATTATTTATTCATAGCCCTTATTTAGAATAAATTTAAAATGTTAAAAACTAATTATGATTATTTAAAAATAGAACATATTTTTTTAAATGATAGAAAAAAATTGCATTTTAATTATGCATGACTATCGTCCGCATAAATAAAATCAATCAATGAATAAAAAATTTATAATACATTCTATAATTAAAAACTATTATTCGATATTGAAAAATTTTTAATTCAAAGTTTTAAATTTTTCTTACAACTATTTCAGAATTTTATTTATGAACCGCATAATATATTTTATAAGCATGAATGTTTCTACTAGTTTGAAATCAGCAGGGATTATTTTTGCATAATAGCTAAAACACAAAAAGTCTATTGTTATAAAAAATATTTCCAAGAATACTAACAAAATTCATAAACCCAAAACTTCATCTCGCCAATACCAAAAAGCAGAATCGGAAGCGAACAACCAACCCAGCCTGCAAAATTACTTGACAAAGGAAAGCCCCGCGCGATAAGCTGCATCCACCTATTCGCGAAAGAGAAAGCCCCGAGAAAAACTCATCCACAGCAGCAGCTCCTCTCATCTGTATCAGCAGCAGCAGTAGTAGCAGCTCGCTCGAACTCGCTTATATACACACATAAAGACAGCCTCTGCGAGCAATTTCCCCTAAAGACTTTCCCACATCTCGGGGCGGCAGCGAAGCTATCATGCGCGAGCAAAGAAAATAACAATCCAGTTTACGCGAGAGAGAGAGAGAGAGAGAGAGAGAGAGAGAGAGAGAGAGAGAGAGAGCGAGCCCCGTAGGTACCCGGTATCTATGCAAATGCGGGCATCTCTTGCGAGCTTGCCGGTCGATGCTCGCTGATTGGACGACGCTCGAATAGACGCGCAGAGCACCCGGCCCCGCGTTTAACCATCTAACTTTAACTATTACCCTCCTCTTCCCCTATATGCACTCCTTCCTCGCCGTTACCATTGAGCCGCAGAGCTCTGTTATACGCTCTGCGGTCTACGTCGCGGCCGCCTCGTCTCTTTGCCGTCTGTTACGGATAATTGTCACCGTAGTTTTGTAAATTATCGGATACCCCCCCCCCCTTTTCTCTCTCCCTCTCACTCTCCCTCCGTGAGACAGACGCGAAATTGGAAAAGGAGTTCCGATGGTATTGGGACTTTGCCGATGGGGTCGACGATTTATGCTTTGTTAAAGTAATGGGCAATTTGGCTGGCAGGAATATTCACTTTTGCTTAGCTTTCAAAATTGATTTCATTTCCTTAGAGATTATTTACACTTTCTGATTTTGTCTCGCAAAAGTAAATAAAAAATATTTATTTTTTATATTTATACTTATTACAAATGAGTTATTATTGTATGTAATATTAGATATTGCAATACATAATCAAATACATCGTAAAAGCTTCTACGAAAATATCGTAGCTTTTCCGAAATGATATTAAAATTTTTTTAAAGTTCTGTAGAATACCCATCGGCAATAAATTACTGAAAAGGGTTGAAACGAGTCCAATGTAACTCGTCCGATCTCGTATTGATGTCAAGCCAGTGATCCGATTGAGCGAATTCACGAGGTCGCACGTTAGTGTGAGTACTGGACAGCGGCCTACAAAAGCCCATGAACTCGCTTACAAGCCTATTTAAATAACCCAAATAGTTTCAGTAGTATCGACTCATCTGGACTTTTATAAGGTTTTAAGAATTCACGCAAACTTTGTGTGTTCAATTATCTCAAATAAATAAAGCTTTGAATACTTTAAACATGATTTACATTTACTTTTGAAGTACACTATAACTTGTTTAATTAACAATAATAAGTTGAGAAGAATTTTGAGTTTAAGTGAAAAATGAAACTCTTTCTCTGGAATATAGTTTAAAGAAATTTAATACAGAGCAAAACGTGTTACAAACGCCAGCTAACTAAAATTATAATGCAAACTTTTAAGCATTTCATGCAAACAATTCACGCATAAATTCCGGCGGTTAGCCGTATATACAACTTGCGTTATCCTATCTTCCTTTCTGTCTGCAGCTGTATTCACTTACTTGCGTTCTCTTTTACTTCCCTTTGTTAAAATTCCTCGATCTTCATTTACATTCTTTACATGAAGCCCCTTTCTCTGTCTCTCTCTCTCTCTCTCTCTTTTCTCCTTCATTTTCATAGTTTACATTTTTTCGAGTCTTTTATAGAATAAATTGTAAATTATCGTGTCCATCAAGAAATTTTATGCTAGTAAAGTAGTTCTTAGTTTTTAATTTATATGCTAATTAAATTCATAACTTTGATTTAATTAACTGAATGTGATAAATGTTATTAGGTATAAAATTGATCTATTACGACAAAAAGACTAAACAGGTTTGCTTCTTAATAATGCAAAAGTTATAAATACAGATTCATAATTATTCCTTTATGCATATTACCATTTAATCCTTATTCAACCATTAAGTTAATTAAATAATAGTATAAAATCTATGACCATATGTTGAATCCAAACGTACATTGTTTTATATTATTCGGCACTTTAAACCAATATAATATCATTCCTCTTTTCAAATCCCTCCGATTCCTTCTTTACGTTCAACTGAAACGCAATAATTTTAATCCCAGAACAACAGCGAACTCGGCCGAAATTTCTCTCTCTGAACGTGAAATTCGATGAAAAGACTCAATGCAAACGAGCGCACGATGTACATGGCCAGAGAAAGGAAGCCAACCGAAAACCAACTGCAGCAGTACTGCAAACCCCTCTATCTCTCTCTCTCCTCCCCTCTCTCTCTCTCTCTCTCTCTCTGCCTCTCTCCCTTTTCCTCTCTCAGTCTGGCAAAGCCACACGAACGCAGCTCGTAGAGAAGGAAGAAGAGCACAGCCCCCGCTAACTGGAATTGGGAAAATGTTAATTCTAAGCTCGGCCCTCGTCGATTTTCGCTCCGCGGTTAGCTGGCTCTGCGGCGGCGATTCCCTCTTTACGGCCCGTTGTATTTTTAATTTCCACGCCTTTTGTTTTGCGCGCCCGCGCGTATATATACGGCGTCGGAGATAATCGTGCGCAGCGGAAACGCTTAATCCTCGTATTGGCTTTCTCGGGATTTTTTACTTCGGGGAGGTTTGCCGATAATCGGAAATGGCGGCTGGGATATTTGTTTTTCTTTTTTTTCTTTTTGACTCATGATGCAGATTGGTCGAGTTGAAGGGAGGGCTAATCGCGAGGAGAGAGGTGGGAAAGAGTTTGGAAAAAGTTACTTCGGGTAGATATTAAAAACAATGCTGGAAAAGAGTATGGTTGGAGCTTTTGATATTGAACTTGTATGTAGTATATACTTTATAAACATGAGGCTTGAAATATGGGAAATATTAATGTTTCTTATAGTAAAGCGGAAAAAGTGCCATTGATAAGGAAAAATTTAAATAAAAATTAGCTGATAATAAAGTTAGAATTATGAAACATTTGTACAACTGAATTAATTAATAATAATAAATACTTCAACGAAAATATTTTTTTTTTGTTTTTGTTTTGTTTTTGTTTAAATACAAAGGAAATCTAGCTTTGTGACATCGTCCCCCATTTCACGTTATAAGATGCAGACAATATTTGATACCTGGAATAAACGTTTCATAGAACAATGTTCGAAGAATCTTAGTCCGTCTCTCGTATAAAAACTCATACAGAATGTGATTGGAATATTATCATGAAAAAAGAAAAGAAATAAGTAAATGTGATTTCCTTGAACTAGAACGAGTACGGAGGGTAAATATTACTTTTATAACTGTTTTGAGAATGCGAAAGAAAATTAGCTGCTAAAGGTAGCGTCGGAGGTCGAAGCTACAGTGGCAGTATAGAACATTCTGAAAATAAAAGAATCACAAAATTTCAATTAAATGAAACGGTGTATGGAAAACTGAAATTTTTGCGTTACATGTCTAAATGCAAAATTGGATTGACCCGCAAAGTTTTTTCACAGATAGAAAATTTTTGCAATTTTTGAAAATTAAAATATTTATTTTATTTTCAAGATATGAAAAAGTAACATTATTATTAGCATTATAATTTTTATTTAACGAACGAATGGTTCTTATAACTTAAAAAATTACCATTTGTTTTAAAACTTTTTGCCTGCTTCACCAAAAACACAAATTTAAAAATACTTTTTACTGCAGTGCACTTTTCATTTTAGAATGTATTTCTTGCAACCTTTAATCGACTTACTTACAAAATACCCTCTGATAAAAGATAAAATGCAAACGATCAATAAAAACGTCGCATTCGTGCAATCCAGCTCCATGTCCGTACAAGATTGCAAGTGCTATCTAGCAAACCGTAACATCGTAAAAACTTTTTAATTTGTTGAATTGAAAACAGAACAGATTCGCAAAACAAAGCCCGCCTCTTTTTCCCGACCGCAACACGGCAATGTGTAACAATCTTTGTTCGCTAACTACAGAAAAAAGCCAGGAGAAATATTCGCCGACAATTCGCTTTCCCATTGTAGGAGGGCACGGCTGGCGGACTGCGCCGGGAAAATGGAGCCGCCGCGAGCGAAAAAGGGGCTCTCTCACGAGAGGCTTGTTTACATATAAATGCCCGAAGATAAACTCGAACAGACGCGGCACAAAAGAAGATACACGCGTCGCGACGGCGACGCCTCGGGGAGAGACGAAAAAAAAAACTACGTCTAGTCGTAGACAAACGCTATTTTCCGCGCTCGATTTGCCCGCCCATTTTTCGCCCTCGGACCGGGAAACACACACTGTATACGCGCAGACCTTACCAAATTCAATTGTCCCTCCGTGCGCGTCGCCGCATGCGCGCGTTATGTAGTTGCACGCTGCCTTTGACTGGCGTAGAGAGGAGGAGGAGGAAAAGCCGCGGCGCTGAGTTTTCCGACTGCGCTGCGCGGAAAAACTGTCGAAACTTCGTGTGCATATGGAATGCGCTTCGAGCTTGCCTATATACGTGACGCTGAAACGTCGCGTGGCTGGTGATGTCGATGGGGGTTTTTCGAAGGGGTGCGACTTTAGGATTGTTGGGTTTTGATGGGAAAGCGGGATGGAATGTTGTAATGTTTTATCAACGTTGGAAGGTATCAGGTGTTATGGGGCTATTGTATTTTGCAGATTAATAAAAGTACATTTTTTGGAGAGTTGTTAAATTAAATTTCGTACCTAATTAGTAAACGAAATTCAAAAAATATCATGAGTCAACTGTTAAATCCTAAAAATTTACCAAATTTTATAATAAATTTCATAGAAAATAAAGTTTTGTATTATAAATGTAGGAATTTTTGTCAAAGATTTTTTATGTTAAGTTTTACGGTAAGAGTTTTTTCTTTTATTTTTTTCACCGTCAAAATGCTTTAACTAAATAATGAAAATTTGCAACAATTTGATTAAATTTGTCACTTATACATTTACCATGTTTTCAGTAGAGTCTGTTAATCCGAAACATTGATTAGCACAGTTTATTCATTTTCATTTATAAATTTACAATTTCGACACTTGCAGTAGCATTTGAATTCGTCGACGTTGAAAATCTGTCGTAATTAGTTAAAAGCCAGCAGTAGGGAAAATTGATTCCAATGATAATTAAGCGTGTCGTTGAATCACCACTCGCGCATCCCCTAAAGCCGCTTTTACGTTTTACAAATTCATCAAATTATTACACCGAATCGCATATAATCACCACGTCCTAAATTGCAGCGATGAATTTTGATGAAATGTTGCCATTTTGTAATAACAAATTTTAAAACATTATTTATCCCAATAAATTTCAATGCAGTTTCATGAATATGTTATATAAATATCTTGTATTTTATCAAATCATCTCGACTAATCACCGATTACGAAACAAAGCACTGCACATTCAATACAAACCACGCTTACAAACAACCATAATCAATGTCCTGGATACACATCGGATCTGAACATTGCCATGAATGGCGAATAATTATGTCAATTGGCAATGCGTATATAAATCGATATACATATATCGACCCAAGAGCATTAGGTACAGAGAGCCAGCCATGCAACGATCATCGTTCGTTAGCGCCATACTTCTTTCTCTCTCATCCTGGAATAATGATTATTCAGGCGGAAAAGCAGAGCGCTCGCGCGCTGGCATTACAGAGCGGCCTTTGCCGCTTGGAAATCTATGCGCGGCGGCCTCCCCCGCGCACTGGCTATCAATTACTTTAACGCATGGATGATAAATCCCGGACACACCGGCGCGCCGTGGCGGCTATCTATCGGAATAATCGGCACAACTATACACGGCCACGCATGAGCAAACCCACTTTCCTAATTGGACGTGAATATGAGCGCGGCCTTTTACGTTATTGCGGGGGGATTTCGAATGTATGAGTGTAGAGTCGGCGAAGCGTTTCCGGCTGATATAAGTCGCGATCGGACGTGATGTCGCTGTGATGTCGCCAATTTTCAATGGGAAGGGTATGAGGCTGCCTGGGGAAATTTGTTTTTCTCGATGATTTTTATCGAGATTACAGAGGAGATGTTTGATCGTCTGGAGAAATATTCTAATTAATTTATGCATTGTGATTTTAATTGGTATTTGTAATTCGTTTTCTACTTAAAACGCTATTTAAATGATGCATTGTTGTATTCTTGAAAGATGCGTTTCTAAATATTCGTTGTATTTGCAATGGTTTTTTCCTTTGACCAATATTCTTTGAAATTTGCGTTCTTCCATATTCGTTTTGGGTTACGTCAAGCAACTAGAAAATTCTAAATTTATTAAAACAAGGATAGATTATGAGTCAGAATGATTTTCCTACTCTCGTTCCAAAAAATATACAAATTTTATGCATGAATTTTATTTAAACGACAGCTGCATTCAAATTATTTTTCCTACTACAAGATAAAGATGAGTAATTCTTTCATGTTTCTTATCGAAACTCATAATTAAAAAAATTTATTGAAATAAAATAAATTTTTTAAGTTTACTTTGATTTTTTGAATCCTTAGTGTAATGTATCCAAGTATATGTTTGGAATTTGCGAAAAATTTTAAAATCGTTTAAACAAAAAAAATTGTCAATTCTATAGGTTTTTAGAATTCGATTTATTTATCAAACAACATTAATGTCAACTAAAATTTATTTTTATAATAATTATTTTTATATTCATTACTTAAGATTTATGAAGGTAAGTGACAACAAATTATCAGCATTTTAGAGAAAATGTAAGAAATTAGCTTCTACTTAAGTGGCGGCCTATACCTAAGTACGTCATAACGGACAGTCATCTAAATAGATGTACAAGCAAGTCACGATACGTGTCAAGGAAAGTCCTAAATAATGATGTTGGATGAATTTATTGTTCGCTTCGTGTAGATTAAGGGAAAGAAAAAATGACGCTGTTGATCTCCGCGAACCAAGTTTATTTCTAATTGCCAATGGCATTATTTCTAATTGCCAATGGCATTGGCAATTAGAAATAAACTTGGTTCGCGGAGATCAACAGCGTCATTTTTTCTTTCCCTTAAAGTCCTAAATAAAGTTTCAAAAATCCAAATTAAAATACAAAAAACGAGCTTTTATTTGCCGTTTGCAGAATAAAAATTCTATTATTAGGTTTAAAGTTATTATAGTTTAAAGTTGAGTAATAATAGAGTACCAAAAATAATTTTAATTCAGACATTCAAAATTTTATAATTTGTTAGTGCTGTTAGTGCATTTTCGTTACTCAACTTTGAACGAAACTAATTTTGAATTTTTTTATTGACTTCCTATTCTGAGAAAAAATGAAAGCTTGTTTGTTTGAGTTTTATTTTGTTTTTTAAAACTTTATTTGGACCTTTCATAGATGAAATTATTCAAATTTAAAATAGAATCTCGTTTTCTACATTCTTTTATTAAATAACACTGAAATTTTCCAAAACTTAAATTTTTTGAATTCATAGATGAAATTATTCAAATTTAAAATAGAATCTCGTTTTCTACATTCTTTTATTAAATAACACTGAAATTTTCCAAAACTTAAATTTTTTGAAACACTAGTCTGTAATAATGCGGGTTTACAGATTTTTTGATATCTCAAAATAAATTTCAACTTTCGATCCAAATTTGCCAACGGGATGTGCAATAAGAGTAAAAGGAGAGCCTTGTCAGTTCAATAATTATTTTAAAAGTTTGGCAACGTCTGTCAAATTAAATATAAATAAATATAAATAATAAGTATACTAAATATTTACTTCTAAGTATATTTACTTGATTTTGTTTCTATAAATATAGATTACTACTATCTCAAAACAAATCAAGTTTTTCCAAACAGAATCAAGTAATACTTCTATAGGTTTCTACGTATAAATCGTATGAATTATATAAGATTTATCGAATTAACTCTAATTATACTTCTAACTTTACTCAATTTAATAAATCTGTACAAGTATCTAAGTTTTGATGTGAATAAGTACGGCCATCAAAGTCAGACAGTTGATTATACATGGCATTTGTTTCATGACTCCCTAAGGACTTATTTTAACGATAGAATACACTGCTCATTTATTACTCCGATGAGCAATGGTTAAATGTATTACATTATTCTCAATATCTCCCTACCTACGTAAAAGAATTTCGAACTCCTATCCAATCAAAGAATTATTATTCTCTATACAATTTTATTCTAAATCCGAAAAAAAATCTATTAACAAAATCAAATAACTTTTTTCATCCCCGCAGTCCCAACAAACCATATCCCACCTCTCCAACCAACCCTCAAACCCCTAAACTTGAAAAAACCTACAAAACACCCATCACCGCCAGCACCACCGTCGTCATCATCATCATCATCATCATCATCATCATCTTCGGCAAACACTAAGGGACCAGCAGCGCCAGAAGCAGCAGCACGTGCATCGGAATTAGGGAAGCCTGCACACATCCGGGTCGAAAGGAGCAGGACGACGACGGCGACATCGGCACAAAGGCAGAACGCAGCGTGGCAGCCCGCGTTACACGGATATCGCGCGCGGCACGTGCAACACGGACGTGACGTGAATTTTCGCGCCCAGACGTCTTGTGTAGCTGGATCCCTGGCGCGTCATCCTATTTGCGATAGGCCCGCATGTACATGCCTCTCCCTCCCCCTCTCTCTTTCTCCCGAGCCTCTTTTTCCATACAGCTGCATGTTGGTACGTACGCTTTTTTGCGCTCGTAAAAGCTTTGTGAAAGCCGGCGTCTCTCTTTTTTTTGCAGTTTGTCGCGGGGATTCGGATGTGTCTGGCGGATCGATCGAAGCGCCGACGCGTTGGCGCGACACCGTCCGGGGCCGTGTTTCGGCTGCGGCCGCCAGTGAGGGCTTTGTAATATTCCGAAATTCGTGAATCGCTCGGGATTCATGCCGTTTCCTCCCACGTATACATATACAATATCTCTTCCATCACTCCCAGTCCAAACACAACTCGGGCTGCACTTTCGTCCGAGATTACTTAATAAGCGATCCCTTCCCCTTGACATCACATCGCATACGCATCTTCCTCGGAAAGCTGGAGCGTTTAAAAAATATCACCACTCAAGAAGACCGCCTAAAAGCCGTATTATACACGCTCGTCCAGGCGGCTTTTCACACGGACTCTCCCCCCCCAGCGCGCTAATGTAAACATAACGACGCTGGCTATCGATCATCCCTTACCGCGCGCGAAGATTCGATTCAGCGTTCCGCGAGCCGAGAGAAGAGCACACACGGAGAAGAAGAGAGCTGCAGGCGCTTCCTGTTATCGCTGTAAATATTGTCCTTACGGTTGCGGCCCGTTAATAAAATGCACCCTTCGCGCGACTCTCTCTCCCATCCCTTTCATTTTCCCTTCTGCAAATACGAAGACACCACTCCACTTCTTCGGGGTGGTTGAACCGTCGCGTGCTCCTGGTACGAATGTAAGTGATTGGTCGCTCGTGGTTGTATGCAGCCGTGACTCACGGCTATCGGCCGGTCCATTAGACGGCGGTCTAGCCTCCGTCGCTCTTATTTTCGATATTGGAATATCGGGACCTGCGCAAACTGTCGCTCTCGCTGGGCTCTGATTAACGTATGAGTCAGCGGGTTCGGACTGCGTGCGCGCTGAGTGAAAACCGGAGGGGGTGGATATGGGTGTAGGAGATCGCTGGGTTTCGCTGGATTATTGGTACAGGGACGCGAGTGCGGTTGCAGGGAGGAGGCCTTTCATGAAGAAGGATGGGATATGGATCGGCTGATGTGGTAATCGCGGCGATGATGTAGTTGGTTTTTTTTCTTTAGACTGGGTTTATTGGGGATTGGGGAGGGGGTTCAGTGATAATACGGTAACTTGGAGATTATATCGTGGATTTTCTTGTATGTTCAATATTGTAAAAATGTTGAGATTGTGATAAGAATAGTTTTAATGAAAATAATGAATTAAACTTTCATCCTTATGAATTATTCTTATAAATCAATGAATAACTTCATTCT
>JAPYZA010000454.1:0-35741 GCA_030522685.1 Eupelmus azureus
TAATAATTATAAGATTTTATTTTTTTGATTCGATAAAAGACGTAAAATCAAATTTTTTTACATAAAAATTGATAATATTGTTTTTATGTTCTTTTTTCTCAAACAATCTTTGGCTAAAACATACATTGAATCTCCATTAAAAAAAAGTTTGCTAATCATTTAAAAAAAGGTCCCTGTTTTACCGTAAAACTTTGAAAGCGCCATCTCTTAGAAGAACGCCAAACTTTACTTTTTGAGATACATCAACAAATTTCTACTAGATGGCATCACAGTCATCTAAATGTCGACAATTTAGAAAAACCATTAAATACTTAAAAAATAACTTTATTTAATGGTCTTATATTATTTATCTAACTATTTTTTACTACATTCTTCATCAAATTGAGAATAAATTCACATTTATACTGCAACATTATTCTAAAAGTTACGATTCAAAAAGTTGAATTTGTATTATTACTAAATAAATTAAATTTCTTTGATTAAAAAACATAATTTTGCGAATAGCAAATACAATATGTTATACTATTACGAAAAAATATAATTCATTCAAAGATGAATAAGACTATTAGACATCGAACTACCAATCAAAGTAAATATAAAGTTAATTTAACTATACACATTTTCTTTTTAAACCATATTTTTTAATTTTAAATTTTTATTTTATCAAACGTACCACAATAAACCTTTCTGTAATTTAAAATATTTAATGCAGTTATAGCGTGCACTACTGTCGTAGCAACCTGAAACTATCCTACTATTACCATTTCGAGCTCACAAAGTTATCCGTTATAATTAACCAGAAACTTAAATATACCTAGCCTGCTATTGACTACCAAAAATGACAAAGACCATTATATATCGATTTAATTCAAAAGAAGCATTCGTTATCCGAAATAAAACTCTCAGCATTCCGTAAAATCCTTAACTACGCGCACAATTAATTATTCAACAATAGGGCAAAAACAGACAAATGCACTAAAGCTATTCAAATTAGCCGCGGCGAGTCTCTCTTCGTCTCACGTGTGCATACATTATATCGCAAGTGAAATCCAGATAGGCGCATTCCACCTTCCGTATTCGATAGGTAAAATGTAGCAACAGAGTGAGAGAGAGAGAGAGAGAGAGAGAGAGAGAGAGAGAGAGAGAGAAGAGAGAGCATTGCTATACGCAACAAATACGAATAGAGTAACGGTGCGCTCTGCTCTGGAGCGCTTGGCAAAGCGGAGGCAAGCAACCCTTCGCCGTATCGGGAGTATAAATAATTATACCGGCGCGCGGCAATTACTTTAAGTTATGGCGTAGCCGGTACAATTTGCAATGTCAAGACATAAACACTGCTACTGCTTATATTTGAATACATTAACAGAGAGCTGCGGCCTGCCGCGATTGGTCGGAATCGCCGCCTCGCGATCTCGCGCGATGCACCGCCCGCGTACGTGCAGCCCTCTCTCTATATATATATAATTGCACGTGTGTGTATTGAGGTCTCGAAAAGAGAGAGAGAGAGAAAGAGCTACGATCTGCTTGACGATTTTTATTGTGCCGAACGCCTCGCGAACTCATAAAGTTTTGATGGATAATTAAAGAGTAATATGTATCTGCTGAGATTTATGCTCATATATTCGTGTGTACTTTTACTCCTGCAGCTCCTTCTTTTCCTTCTTTCTTTCTCTCTCATTCGGCTGAGAATAAAATATATGTAGTTAATAAATTCGCCTTATTTTTATATCGCTCTGCTGCGCCGTACGCGTATTTATTGTACAATAAAATAAAATCAGATGTATTAAAGTACCCGCAAAAATTGAATTGAATATCGAGTCGTAGGAAATAAATTCCTTTTGTATGAGCCAGATGTACCGATTCTAATCGAATACATCGCTTCGATTTTCTGGAAAGGTATAGAGGCGTGAATCTATTTGGAATCAGATATCCAATTAAAATTTAAATTACGTATTCAAATCTTCTGCTAGTTTTTTTTCCCTTATATCCGGCAAAAAAAGTTCCACTTACCAAGTTTCTCCGTTACACTTTAGAATAATTAATTCTCAATAGAAATTAATAAATGAGCTCATTTCTAGATCTATCAGTATGCAAATTGGACATTCAAAATAATTGGTAATATAATGCTACGTAAGCGAAATTTATTTAACATCCCTTATATGACTAATTGTATACTGATATAAAGTATTCTTAACTGTTAAGGAATTATTCCTCAAGACTGAGTTTAATAAGTGCAATTACCATTATTCATTATAAATAATCATAATATTTAATAAATTATTTCATTTAAATCAAGACTCTATAGTCTATATCTTAAAATACACTAAAAAAATATACATAAAAAATTAAAGGATGTAAATTATAGAAGTGAAAAACGATTTTCGCGAATTTTGTAATATATATAAATACTGACGAAACTTCAACACTAGTACATTCATTGTTAGCGAGTGATACAAGCAGTAGTAATAATCTATTTTCTAACTGTTAATTTTGATACATAGTTCCATTATCTATTAAGAATACTTTCTACAGAAATAAAATACTCTATAAGAATATAATTAAACAAAGTCCACCGCTTGTGTCTGTCCTTGTTTAATTAGAATTGTCACTATAACTCAATCAATATAACTGTTTTTGAGATAAAAGCTTTTCTTGCTAGATTTAAAAACATGCAAACGATTATGTACAATGAAAAAATTTCTACTAAATCAAAGTTTTCCTAAAATATAGCGAAAATTCTTAATTTTCGCATAGTTCACAATTGTTTGCTTATTTATAAATCTAGCATGGATAACAATTTGTTTTTCGCAACTCCACTTACTTTTTGAGTTACAGCGAAAATTTTGATGAGTCAGGACAAAAGTATCAGTTAGACTCTGAAAATCAATCTCTTGTTCTTATTACAATTTTCTTAAAAATTGTATTCTTTGTCTCTACCCGAAACTCACTACTCCATCAGTTTCGACTTGAATAAGACAATTTTTGAAGCTAAAAAGGCGCAGCCTTGCCCAGATAGGTCCATATTCGCCAATTTCCCGGAAAAGTCATAGTTCCCGAGGGCAGTTTACCATATCGACGCGACATTAATAAAAATCCGAAGGGCGGAGGGCGGAGGCGGGGGGCGGGGGGAGGGGGCAGAGCGCAGCGGTCTCGGCGAGTAAACAAGCCAATCTCTGCATCGATACTGACAAAACGCCAAAAACTGATCGATCTATGGTCAGCGGCCACACGCGGGAGCGTTCATCAATTGAAATCAAACTCGGTCTGGTCAGTTATTACAGGCAGTTTTCATCGGCGGTCCGAGCGCCAGGATGCAGGTCCGCGCGCCGAGCGCTAAGCTCGCTGCAGCTCGGCCCCATCAGCGGAGACCATCAGCCAGTGCAGACTTGCTCGAGAGTGAATTTTTGCGCGGCGCGCGAATATTTCGGATACACCGCTCCGGACTCCCTTCCTGAAAAGAGAGCAAAACGTAATAGCGCTCTGGCAGTCGGAGCTCACTGAGCCTAGAGAGAGAGAGAGAGAGAGGGAGAGAGAGCGAGAGAGCTGCAGTAGCGACCGCCAGGCCATTTGCTCTGCGGTCACTTGATTCCCGGCGACCAAATTTTCATCTGTACTCATTCAAGTTTTAATGTGTTTTTGCGGCCTCGGCCATTCAAACTTAATCAGCGACGGTAGAGAGAGAGAGATATTGGCCACGCACGTACAAAGAGAGGTGTACATGACGAGCGGGGAGCGAGCATATTAATTATAACTCTGGTCAGAGGAGAGCGAAGAGATGCACTCGGGCTGATACTGCCTACGATAAATTGTCGGTTTACCAGCAAATCTCATTTCCAAACCTACTGCCGGCTCGCTCGCGCGTTCGAGCCACCCCCGCGACATTTTTCCGCTCGTTTGTCCACGCCCATTGCTGTGGCCTGCGCTCCGGCTCTCTCAGCTGCCGCTCTAGCTTTTAGCCGAATATTCCCTTCGTTTCTCTCGCTCGCTCTCTTTCTGCGTGTACGCACTCTCTGGCTCTGCACGCGCTTGATGGACGTATTTACATTGTCGGAGGTGCCGCGCAAGCAAGCAACTTGTCTTTTTAAGCGCGATCCTGTCGAGCCTCTGCGCACTTTGCTGTGAACGATTGCGCTGACAAATTTTGCTCATAGAGGCTATAGATTGTTCCTGGATAGAAAATCAAATAGCTTCTAATTAGGACCTATTTATGGATCCTTATTATTTATATAATTATGCGGATAGGTTTCGTCAGATTAGGCGGCCAGGGGTAAGTTTAGCCGTGGTTAGAGCATTCACAAAATTAAAAAGTATATAAAAAACAAATAAATTAATTTTTTAAACTAATTAGAAATAGATTTAGACTGAAATAATCAAAAACATCTAAATTTTTATAAATGTAATTTTATATGTTATATATTTGAATTTTATTCATTAAGTTTTCATACATTTTAGCTTTTTTTATTATCAGTTTCATTTTAGTGGCTAAGAATGTTAATAAAATAAATTATTGGAGCATATGTTGTTTAATTATCTCAATGGAAGTTAAATTTTGTGATTCTCAGAAAACTTAATTTATTTAAAAATCAGTTTTATAATGATTAATTGATAAAGAAGATTCGAAAATTTGATAAAATATTAGTTTAGTTAAAAGAAGTAAATCATTTTAATTTAAAAAAGAATTTATTTAATATTGTTCTTAAAACAATATTTGAAATTACATTGACATAAGTTTCATTTGGAAAGATAAATTGTCACGGCTACTATTTTACTTACTTTTTTGCTTCATCATAAAGAAAACTTTATGATAATAGAAAAAATTTTTAATAAAACATGTTAAACATGAACTTTGAAGTATTCAGAATCGAAAAAAATTTCTATTCAATGAATGATATAAACAAGACCGCATCATGGGCGATTCAACATTTTAAAGAATTGTAATTTCATATCATGTATATGGATAAATCTATGTTATATGTACAGGAATTTATATGATCATTTCACTAACTAAGCAGCTTTCTAACTATTTCGAATTTTCTGAAGATTTAACTAGCGTGCGTATGATATGTATGTTGAAAAATATCCTATGCTTCTGATAAAAAAAGAAAAATATGCAAAAATCAATATAAGCGTTACCAAAAATATGATGTTCATCATGAGCGTGTGGATCTTTTTGCATTCATGTTTTTGTAGTACTCAAGCGGAAAAGATTCACTTTACATCTTTGATACATAATGCATTCTGATTATTAGAATGAAATAATTCAATTATATTTCTTGCTCTGTTGTAGTCACACAGTTTCTCGGTTATTAAATATAATTTAATCTAATATAATGGTTTTAAATGAATTTTCAATAATTTGTCTTTTCCAAAAAGTAACTTTAGAATAGCTGTAATCATTTTTCATGTATACCTAAAAATATCGCTTTTCTTTAAATGTATATTTCTTAAAAATTGTGAAAGGAAATTTAAAAAACAAAATAAAACATGGTAATTGCTTATATCAAGGGTTATTTATAATCGGTTAAAATTTAATATTTCAAAATTTATTTTTCTGAGAATAAATTATTCTTTAAATAAAATATTGATCTTTTATAATATAAGATACTCTCTAATCTAATATAATTAAGGAGTAAATCCTTTAATCAATTTACTCCTTAGAGAGATTTACTCCTCGACTACTTAGGAGTAAATCTACGAAAATCAAAATTATGAAGAATAAATTTCTTAAATTTATAAAATTTACTATTTATATGGAGTAAATTTTTTGATTTCCCACGATTTACTCCTTATTACGAAATTTACTCCTTATGAGGAGTAAATTTTAAAATATACTTTTTATAAGGAATAAATCTCGCTAAGGAAAAAATTTTGACATGGATTTACACCTTACGAAGATGTGAAATTGTCCAGGGAATAGATATTTCTACGGAATATTATACGGGAACCCCAAAAATTATGTCGTAAACATTAACTAGATCAGTTGGGAAACATTTTTTTCTAAACATTTTATATTTCACAAGAATTAGACAGAGTCTATTTTTTAGAAAAGTTTCATTGACTTTGTTAAAAAAATTATTTATGTTAATATTTTTCTGTAAATAATTTTTTTAACATACTTAATGAAAAAAACGTATTCTATCAGTTTCTTGTAAAATATAAAATTTTTAGAAAACAATTTTTTCCGTTTAATCTAATTTACGTTTAAGACGTAATTTTTGGATTCTCGTAAAATATTCTGTAGAAATCTATACGACCCTATTACATTTCCTTCACTTTTAGAGAGTAACTTAAGTAAAGTACATTAATGATAATCTTTTTATTCTTAGAAAAGTTTCTGGCACGTTTCTTAATATTTTACCATAAGAACTACAAATTTTTTTATATTTTCATTTTTCTTTTTATAATTTTGAATTTTTTATCGGTTTATGAAGATTTTATAAAATAATGACACGTTTTGTAATGTAAGATTCTATTTAAAATGAAATAATTAACAACACCCACGTTATATCAAAATTTTTGAGATTATATATATTGTGATGTGATAAAGATAATGTATCACGTGAACGTAAGTGGTATTTTCCACATTTCCTTTATTAAATAATGTAAACTTAAAACTTTTATATATGTATATAAAAGTATTTATGAAACATAATAACAATAATTTTGATTTAAAATAGTTATTTTTTTAATCTTGAAAGTAAGTTTGAGGAACTGCCAATGATTTTTCGTCGGCTTTTTTATTAGCAATTAGTCGACTCAAAACTCAATTACCTCGACTAGGCAGTACATTATTTTTGACAAAAACGATTGATTCGCCAAAAAAAAGTCAGGGAGTGAGAGAGAGACAGCGAGGGAAGGGAGGTGGAGAGAGGAGCATGCATTGTCTGTTAAAATAATACGAATCAATCCACGTACTCGAAAATCCTGTTACCATTACTCGCCGGGCATTCGTCAATTCATCGCGGCGGTGATGCACGCGGCTTGCATGAGAGAGCGCGCTCTCTAATTGAAGTGGGCCGGGGATAAAAATTAACCGGCGTAATTGTGAATAACTGAAAGCAGCCCTGGATATCCATCTCTTTTTCTCTCTCCAGTACGAGAGAGCCGGTCTAGCTGCCGCGAAAGGAATCCGGCACATAAATTCTTAAGCGCATTAACGAATAGCCGAGCTCGCACGCGCGCGCGCGCGTCACAGTTCCATATCCGATAGCTAAGTGAATTCTGCCGGTCGCGCGTGTACAAACAACGGGGCTGCACACGTATACGCAAGTCCGGAGGCGTAAAGCCGCGCGCAGAAAAGGCATCGTCGCCGGGCCCGCGCGCTACTCTCTTCCAATACATATATACGTCCGCGTACATACGCACACGTAGAAACAAGGCGCACACATGTGTATGTATAGACAATCCCGTGAACGTTCGGGCCGTATATCGGACAGAGAGCGAGAGAGAGAGAGAGAGAGAGGGAAAGAGAAAGAGCTGCGCCAGAGCCCGACGCGCCAAATGAAAATGCCGAAGGACAATGGAAATACTAATGATTGATTGGATACGAAAAAGAATTATAATTGAAAAAAACGCGGCCGAGCGAGAGAGCGGAGAGTGCGCGCGGCGTTCGGGGGAAAAAAACGACGAGGAGAGAGAGAGAGAGGAGGCGGCAGAGGCGGCGGTGGTGGCGGCGGGGCCGGAGGAGGAGAGAGCTCGAACTATTGGGAATAATATATCAATACCTATCGAAGCCACGCATACGAATGCGAGCTTGCGCGCGAGTGAGAGAGAGAGGAAGGCAACGAGCGAGCGGGGGTGGGGGTGCTACGAGCCGAGCAAAGGGGGTGGACGCAACGGTTTGCGGATAAAACGGCGAGATGAAGCGCCGCCGGGACGAGAGAGAGAAGAGAGAGGCGAGGAAAAAAAAGGCGGGTAGTGGCGGCGCTGGTGTGGTGGTGTAGCGGCGGCGGTGGCGGCGGCGGCGGCGGCTCGTGTGTTTGGAAAGAGTAAAAAATATTACACACCCCCACCGGGGGGCCCCGCAAGCTCGCGCGCGCGAGAGCGAGCGAGCTTTTTTTCCTCCTCGCCCCGTCTCTTTCTAGCGACGCGCGCCAATGCGCGAGGCTGCATAGGCGAAAACTAGTGGCGCTCGCGCACAAAAGAACGGCCCCCCGCCGGCAGCGGCCTATTCGAGCAGGCGAGCAAAAAAATATATCTACAAGTCGCTTGTGTGTCAATATCTCTGCGATTTCGAGCTATGCGCGAGCGCCAGCGCAAGCGCCCGACTAATGCACGTGAAAAACGTTACGGCCAAGCGCTAAGGTAACGGATGATCTCGTTTGTTTTCCTATGTATACTTTTTTTCCGACCTGCCGAGTTTTTTCGTTTCGCCCTCCGCCCACGCACACACTCACGCACACGGTCACACATGTGAAAGGTATTGAAAAGTCGAATTGGGTTTATGGGGGACTTTAAGAGATATATGTTATTTTTGTTTATCACCGCCCGAGAGCTGGAATTTGTTGGGGAAACGTACTAGTTATTATTTTGAAAAGCTACGCTGAGAAATGCCCTGCGTGCAGTACTTGCAAATTTTACAGGGCATGTAACGGCTGTGACACAAATTCTAGTTTCGTTTAATCTAAAGCCTTAAATTAGAATTTTAAAAAGTGAAAGTTAACTTTCTTTTATCATTAAGTCATTATTTTTTAAAAGTCAATAGAAATGTTACAATATACATACCTATGAAATATTGACGATCTTTATACGTACATTCAGCAAGTTTACTTCCTGAAACATAAAAACAAACTTTTTTATTGAAAAATTCTCCAAAAAACCATCTCTTACGCTAAAAGCAGCGTAAAAAATAACAGAAAAACTAGACTTGTTGAACTCACTCCCACAACACGCGGAAGAAACTTTAGCAAATCCCCGAGTTTTATCGGCGCGCGTAAAGACAGGGGCTCGCGCGCTTCTATAAACGTTATTTTCAGAAAACACTCCGGCGAGATCTGGCACCTATACGTGACGTTGACTGAGCGAGCGATGAGCGGGAACAAACGAAGAGGCGCACGCGAGGGAAAAAGCGTTTAGCATTTGAAAAAAGCTCCGGCGCATCTCGAATCCATCCGGCAGCGGGCTGCGGCTGCACAAACAAAAGAGAACATTTAGCATTAAAACAAGCAGCGAACGAAGAGAGGGATGCGAAAGATAGAGCGCCGCGTGGCAGTTACTCTTTCTCTCGTCAGTCTCGCGTATGGCCGGGACACGCGCCGCCCCATAGCCGCTAAATCGAGCTCGTTCGCGCGAACGAGAAAGTGTGTCTATACACACTCGTGTGATGCTTTCATCGCCGCAAACGGCAAACTCAAGGTTATACGCTCCCCGCGAGCTTCCGGCTTTAGAGAGAGAGAGAGAGAGAGAGAGAGAGAGAGAGAGACAGCGCTGTGCAGCGGGAACTAATTCACGCGCAGCCGTCAGAAGCGCGTTATATGAAGATGCAGTCAAGGCTTTTCTCGAAATAAAGAGGACTTACGCGCTGCGGTTGATGAACATCGTTCACTTTTGCGGATAATTCCGGCTGCATTTTGGAGGGGATATAGGATTCTGAGGTAATGACTTTTTATGGCTCGAGGATTCTGGAAATAATGTCAGCAAGGGGGCGCTCTTAAAATTCTCTGTAAAGTTAGCTCGAAGAGTAGATATTGTCTTCGCTTATTGTTTGCATTACAAACACAAACTTTGAATATATTTTCTGAATAAATGTAAAGAAGAATAAAGAGATTATTGTACTTATATCCTGTAATTTATATGTAAGACTTTGTTTCGAGATACTTCCAAATGACCTACGGTATATGTTTTTAGGCTTTTTGGTATTTGACCGTAGCATCAGTAGTGGCTTCAAGAATCCAGAGTATACAGAATGTTTTTTGCATTGGAAATTTTCTTTAAAAGAACGATTATTAAATGCCTCAAAGTATTGGCAATTGTCTAATTTATAACAATACGTTAGAATATATTTCTACATCTTTGTTCCATAAAGATTGACTCAATTTATTTTATTTAAATCAAGGATGTAGCTGCTACGACGGATAAAATTGTCCTGCGAAGATGAATTTCCTTTTATAATCTATCTTCTTCCACTAAAGTATGTAGATATTATTGGAAATTAAAATTTTACAATTCAATTATTAGTTAAGAATAAGTTTTTTTAGAATTGCTTATACAATTAAATTTTAAAGTTATTTATGCCCTTATAAGTCACATACTTCAATAATATAACAAGGTTTTGTCGCATTGTTATACTATTTTTTAAGTTAATTTTATTAATATTTACAATTTTATACTGTTTATACTAGTTATAAACTTACAAATGTATTAATTGATTCTATAGATTACTAACTTCAATAGCATTAAATAACATTAAAATCTGTGAAAACTTTACTGTTATGAACAAAGCTTTTCGTTCCAGAACGACTCATTCATAAGGCCTGATGAACTGATAACAATTGCATTTTAAGAATTCATAACTTTGAATCGATAAACCTAAGACTTTTAAAATTTTTATAGGTTGTAGATAATGACATTACTTTCGGTAAAAATTTGAAGAAATTCTGAAAAAATGAAAAATTATATTGATTTTCTAAAAGTAAAAAATTTTCTAATAAAACTTGTTACAAAATAGAATGACAAGTTACTATAGAGAGTATGAGCTTGATGTATGACACTAGTCTAGACTAGTTCAAAGAAACTATTTATTTGATTTTATCATGTAAGATACACAAAGCAACTAACAACACAAAAATCAATAATTATTAATAATATTTTAATTAAATATTAATGATAAGATTTTTAAAAACATAAAATGCGTTGATGTTGCTCAGAGTTCCCGTAGTACTCCAAATCATTTCTTCGTCAATACCGATACATAAGTATCATGACGTTCTCCGAAATGAATCTTGTTACATTTGCTACATTTCCCAATTTCAAAAATTTCAGATCCACAATAGACATTACACACGGCCCAGAAAAAGACTAATTCTTCTAAATTCGACAGCACAGTGTCCGAATGCCAGATTAAGCATTTCAAGTCGTCCGCGCCGCACTTATACAGCGACAAAGTAAATGGACACGTGCGCGCGCTGCTGCAGGTACGTGCCTATGTGCCTATCAATCCAGTTCGTCGATGCATTTTTTACGCAACATCCGCGAGCGCACGCGCTCACGAAACGTGAGGCGGAATGAAAATAGAAGTGTAACGCCGTCAAAAAAAAATGGCGACGTCGGAGAGCTGGAGATCGTGTAACCGAATTTGAAGTGCGCGCGCGTAACGAACAGCATTGACGCGGATAAACGTGAATAAATTGTCTCATATCGCGAAACGTCGGGGGCGCGCGGATGCTTTTTTCCAAATCGCGGCCATTGTTAGCCTCCGTGTATCGGCTAAACTTTTTTTCCCCCTGCCCCGAAATTTCGGATATTTTTTTGTATTTGAATAATACTGAATAATCGCAGGGGCGATAGTGGTGCGTTATAAAAAATTGTTCAATATTTATTTTGATTTGGTATATTTCGAGTTTGCGAATACATATTTATCGAAATGCTAAGTGTTGAAATTAAAATTTACCGTTAGCCGTCGATCATATTTTAAGGACAGTGCAAAACCATTTTTGGATCTAAATAATTTAATTTTATATGAATAAATTTTGGTTCAACCGCGTCACTTAGAATTGCAAGTGGTTTCGGGAAAAATGATACGAAAATTATGAAAGTATATAAATTAAGGTCTAAACAAAAAGTTAACAATCCCATTATTAATTTAAATAACTTTGGACTTTTTGAAGTACATCTTAAATTATAAGTCATAATAACGTAACATTAAACGAATATGTAAATGAAAAATAAGAATTCAAATGGTATGCGAGGAATTAAAGCAAAAAAAAGAGAGAGAGAGAGAGAGAAGGAGAAGGAAGGATCGTGCTGCTGTGTGCCGCGCGATGGATAATTAAAAATAATCCCTTTTAATACCTCGGCAACCCTCCTTTCTTTGCAGCTCCTTTTTCGCGGCTCATTAAATCAACCATAAATTATGCATCGAAAATTACAGGCAGCCAAAGAGAGAGACGAAAAGAGAGAGCTGTGGGCACACACCGAATATCAGTCTGGGCATAATAAGCAATTTGTAATCAAGAGGCGTACGGGTGTTAGTGAGAAATCTAATAACTGTTCGATGTATAGGCTTCTTTGAAATATTATATAAGTAAAAACAAGAAAAGCTTCATCGAGCCGAACAAAAGGATCGATCTTGCTCGTACGTTTTATTTCAATGAGCCCCATCAATTTCAGTACATCTACCGAAATTGCATGCGATATTATTACATCTTGTAATAAGCTACAAGAATTAAAAAAGTTCACAGTAGAACAGAAATTTTTTTATAAAGTTAATAAAACATTATTCAAACTTTAAAAAAGTTTGATAAAAATTCACTTAATCTTTAAAAGAATTGTTAATAAAAAGTATTGTTAATTTCAAATTTGATGTTACAAGCATTATTTTTTATTATAATTCCGAAAAATTGGAAAAGTACAACCCCTGCGCGAGAATACTTCATACGTTTTTTTTAAATTTGAATACAGTGCATTTTATGTTTCCACTTTGGTGTAAAAATATAAGCTATTTTATACAGTGATTTCCTGCAGAACTAATTTTTATTACATAAATATTTTATAAGTTTATTATTCCGCATGTGATAAATTCAAGAGTATTAATAATACTTTATACATCCATTCAGTAAAATAAATATTTAAAATTGATAATTCGGAAAATATAGCCAGGTCCATTCTTAATGAATCTATTACATAGATAAATAAATTAAAGTTAACAAAGCGTAGTCAAACATTTTCAATAATTAACTCCTCGGAATATATCTCGATGTGTCAGAGAGCTCCCGACTCTCTCGCGGATCCCGCCTAATTTATCGATTGGTCACTTGACATCTCAATGCTCTCGCTCTCTCCCGCGCGCGCTCGGCACTTTGTCCGTTAATTAACGGGCGAGCGTGTCGACCGTGCCGCGACAATTCGCATATAAAAACAGCAATTTCGTTTATTACTTTCGAACAATATCGTTTTCAAAGATTAGGCGAACATCGCAGCCATAATACTGGCACATCAGGCAATGACGATGTGTTTTAAATCAGAGTGAGCCGGAGAGAGAGGAGAGAGCGGTCGCAGCGTGGGTTTTAGTATTATGCGGGACATTAACCGGTCTATAATAAATGGAATTAGCAAAACAGTAAAGTGCTTTTAACGGAGCGATGTCTAGTCTGACTTGTTTAATATGACGAGCGCACACAGGATTTGCCTCATATACAGTGCGCTCAGCGGCACCACCGCCGCCGCGTCCAGTCCGGCCATTGGACACTCTTCGACGTCCGCGCTCTGTGTTCTTGCATTTATTAAAACGACGCTCTCTCGCGCTCGCTCTGCCGGCTGGTATTAATGGCAGCGCGTCAAAATCAATTTTCATTTGCCGAATACTTATGTACGCTGCAATCCAATTTGCAACTCGTACTCTTTCTCTCCCCCCCCCCCCCCTACCACTCTGGCACTTTCCTCCTCAGTGTGCTGCTGCTGTGTTGCTGCTACTCTGCCTTCCAATACGAGTGCCCGGCGCATTTTACCGTAATTGGAAGCTGCTCTGCCGAACGTTTGTTTCCGCTGCGACAAGAGAGAAAAAAAAGGAGAGATAAAGAGGGGTCGCTGGGGCCGCGTTTTATAAGCGCGCGCCCGGGTATACGCTCGAAAATTTTTTTACGACCGGCGAGCTTTTTCGCCTTCGCGATTGACACGCTTTCGAACGTTACCGATGTTTCTTTCTGCCGCTGGATTCGGCGCTGCCCGATTTTATATTTTTCAGGGAACGCCGGCTGCCCGCGCGCGCACACGGAGATTCGTTCTCTTTTTTTTGGGGCCAGATGATCCGTAACTTTCGCACGCGCGCGCGCACGTAAAGTAAAGCTATATTCCAGAGGCTGCCGGCGAATTTTAGTGCGTTTAAAGGGTGAACTCGCGCGTTCGTCAATCTTTCTTTTGTTCTTTTCGAATTTTAACGAGCCTTTGCCAAAAATATTGATAGCTTTACAATTTTTCCTTTTGCTCTTGTTTAAGGTAAAAGAATTAATATTTAGTTATCTTTTGTCTTTACTTTTTCATTGTATATATTCTAGAGCGGAGCAGTGCGGCTCTTGTACAAAAATAAATAGAAATTTGCTCGCGACAAAAAAGTGTCTATAGATTTATGTATGTAAATTTACATCGGTAATATTAAAACCTTTATAAATCACAACTCTGTGACTTAAATCATAATTAAAGTATAAAACGAACTATAAAGTAGTCATGATTTAACGTAAAATAAAAGCCTAATATAAAATACAATCCTGCAAAAAACAAAAGAATCCAGCGTGTCATTTACGATTGTAAAATAAAATCAATTCCTCGATAAGCGTTGCTTTTTCCAGAACCTCGAACTTTTCGACCGAAGATATTTGCCTGAACAAAAAAGTCTTGTTCATTGATTGCAATTTAAATTTACAACCAAGCGAGCTTTGCAATTTAAATTTTCTCTGGCCTCTCTCTAAATGACGAAATTATGAGGAGCAACAAGGCCATCAGGCGCGCGCGAGATCGGCAAATATATAGCATCAAGCGCGGCTAGATAGACCGATATGAAAGCGCGAGAGCAGAGGGGACTTATATACAAAAGTATCGTGGCAAGAAGAAATCGAAAAGAAAGAAGGAGAGGGAGAGACGCGGGGACTACCCGCGCTCGATCGGCCCGCGGCGACTTATTTCGCGGCGTCTTGGGCCGCGCGTGGATTATAATTAAAACGTCGCGCGTTTCTCAGTACAATAAATTAATACATAATTAACATAGCTAATTATAATACCGAGAGACTGGCAAATTTTTCTCTTATAACCCACGTCGCTCCTCCGTCCTGGACCGCAGCGGCTACTAGCACGGCTAGCATATGCGGAGGCTGAGCGCGCGCGCGCGCGCACCGGCAGCAGCCCTCGGTAATTTATGATCGGACATGAAAAATTACCGTCTCGGGGGGGTTTAATCATCCTCCGACTCTCTCCCTCTCTTTCTCTCTTTTCCCCTCTTACTCACCGGCGCGCTCACGCATATACACCAGGAGTCTCTCGCTTTTTCACTCTCTTTTTGCGTATACGCGTCCTTGCAGTGGCTGCCTGTGTGTATGTGCGTTTGTGTTCATACAGCCGGCTTGGTGCGTGTGGGTATGTGTGTTAGTCGCAGAAGTATGTACGTTTCCGTCTCTGCCAGAGCGCGGAGCCGCCCCTTTTCGTTCGGACTTAATAACTTATTATAATCCGCGAATGCCGTAAAATGCTGCCGCCGCCGGATGGGTAGGTGGGGTACGGAGAATCACGAGGTGGGAGTGCAAGCTGCGATTCCAAGTGATTACAGTGCCGATGAGATTCCCTGCGTTATTATCGGATTTATTAGTGCTCGCTTGAGAGTTCTTAAAAGGATGTTGATTTTCCGCTTGATTGATTGAATGTTTAAATTTATAAATTATATTTTCTTTCTTAGCTATTTGATATATCTTTGTTTTTGTGTATATTTGCATTATAAATTTTAATCTAAAGTTGATCTATTAAGGTCACTAAGTACCTTTAGAACCTGCAAATGAAAATATATGTAAATATTGATAATGTTTTATTACAATGTTTCCCTTCTGCGGAAATAAAAACAATTTCGGGAAAATAATATTACTTCATGTGCCTCAAATACATCGAATGGGTCCATCAAAGATCTTAATAAAATTGTAAAAATTGATCTTCAGTGTCTAACTATGTGTACTTTTCTCCAACAGCCTTCTAATAAATGCAACAAAAAAGGAAGCTATTTGGTTTGGGTTACAGTGTCACAGCCCTGCTAGAAAAAGTTGCGTTATCTCGGATTAGGTAATGCAATGATTACCTTCCGTAAACTTCTCAATATTTCTTGTAAAAGCTGTCAGGAAAATCTTTGTAAAAATTTATAGTTTTTCATAAGTTGAAAATTTTAAAAATTAAAACATTTTATAAGAAATTATAAAATAATCAAAAGATAATTTACGATTTAAAGTTGGTTATATTTAAAATAAAAGTCTTTTATTTTTTAGATCTTTTTTATTAAATTATCATCCCATTAAGATCGTTTGAACATTACATTCTTCATTTTACTTGCAAGCGTATATAGCTACTTGGCTTAATGAGCTCATTATATCAGGAAATCTTAATGTGCTATCTGCTAATCCCTAAAGGATTACAACCTAAGGGCGCGGCAATATATTCGAAGCTTTACTGGATGCTAACGTAATAATTATAATTTAAACATTTGCTTAAATCTTTCATTGCAATTTTCACTTTATAGATCTCAATGAAACGAAATTGGTAAAACTAAACCTCCGAGCATTATTTTAAATCAATATTATTATTACATTAAACTTTCTACAATAAAATTTCAATAAACAAACCAAAAGCTATATTTGATAAATCACAATCGGACGTCCGATAAATCTTGCAAAACCTACATCACAAACAGCTCAAAGCAAAGAATCCCACGAATTTTGACGCAGGTCCTTCTTCTTGCTCAGCCCGCAAGTACAACGCAGAGCAGTCCTCCTCTCAGCTTCCGCGTGCTAGGACTCGCGAATTTACAATGTAAAGCACCCAACTCGCGCCGTGTTCCTCGTGAAGCCGAAGAGCTACAGCTCGGCCTCGTCCCAATACATCCTCGAGCCTCGGCGAGAATATAATCAGCGCGATAGCGGAAAGGAAAACGCTCGCGTCCATCGTTTGCAATTACGCGTCGGCAGGGCCTGACGTATCGCTGCACGGCCGACTACGCTGGCTTGCCAGCGTTAGATCGATAGTCCCCAAGTATTCTCTCTTCTCTCTTTCTGTTTCGAGCGACTATAATACAATGAGGCGGAGATGGCGAGGAGAGAGACGGGAAACAAGGAGACGAGGAGGGACTCATAAGTTCGGGCCCTAACGTATACGATTACGCGCGCGCGCGCGCGCCGCGGTCTGGGATACATATATATCCGAGGGAAGCATAAAAGCCGAGGACCTCGAGTATACATAAACATTTCCAGTATAACGGCAACATAAGTATGCCTTGACTGACATTAATTGTGCATAATTCCGCTCTCCTTCTCTCTCTCTCTTTTTCTTAGAGTCGCGTTATCCAAGTACGCGCGAGCACCCACGTGGATCTTTCTGCTCCCCACCCCAGCTTTTTGGCGAATGTAGATGCTTATTGTTACCCTTTTTTTCTTCAAGATACCCCTGCTCAAGTCTTCTTTGCTCTTCGCATATGAATGAGCGTAAGACGTGCGCCCGTCGTCAAAGAAATCGAAAGGGCTTCGAGACCGCAGGCTGCGAGGGACAGCTACGATACTGAGGGAGTAAAAAAAGATCTTTAGCATTCCCGTTCTCGGAGAATTTTAAACTATAAATTACTGTTCATTGCGGTCAAGCCGGCGAATTCGACTTTGAATTTTTCACTGCTTTACATCGTCGGTCTTTCGATACCGGGAATCTTTAGGTCTTCCCGGTACTTGAATATCAAATTTTCGTGTTATCGCAAGAAGAAAAAATTTTTCTTAGAGCTACAGTTTAAATTTTAAATTTAGTTGTAACAACTCTGTTACGTTATTCCGGGCTTTTTGTTAAGCAGCTCCTGGTAAATACAGCCGATCGTCGATGCGCTTTTCAAACTCCGTTTTATCGCCGCTTTTCGTTATAATGCACAATGCATTATCGTTTTTTAATGGACGCCAAAGAAACAGCCAGACAAGAAAGCAAAACGAGAAAGGGAGAAAAACGAAAAAACACATCGAAGCGTAAAGCGGAGAAATTGATATTAAGGCCCCGGCTTAATTAAATTTTGACGTGTAGCCAAGCACACGCGCGCCACGGATATTATCGACGATCATTTGCGCCCGCGCTCTTCGATTTCAAAACATTTTTACATTTCACGGACGCGCGCTTTAATTTATCTTTTTTTTTCTCCGACCGTGTACCCACCCACACCCCGGCCAGGAGCTTTCGCGAAGCCCACCCCCCATCGGCGTCAGGGGTGCGGGCAGGGGGGGGGGGAGTGGGTACAACACACGATGCGATCGGAGCGTGCACTGTGCTTTTCAATTTTGTTTAGCCTTTTTTTGTGCCCGCGCGCGCGCTCGCCCCCCGGACAGGGTAATTTTTTGATGCTACAATTTGTCGGCTAACCTATTCGTCTCTATACAGAATTTCCGGGCCGGCGAGCCTTGGTTAAAAAAATTAACCCCTTTCAGGCTTCGAACGTGGTCCTATTTTTTTTTGCGCGAGAGCAGCGCGCGCCGGCCAACTGTCTGTCATTAGGCGTGGCATTGCGAGCGCGCGAGCTCGCCCTAGCCAGGGCAGCCGCAAGCTCTGCAGCAGAGCTTGCGTCTAAAGCTGCAGCGCGCGAGCGGAAAATGCACGTATAACAAGGTCAGATGGGTGATTCGATTTTAAAAAATCGAATGCTCGAACGCTGCGGAGCCAGCCCTCGGCCGCGCGCGCTCGCGTATCCCCGGGTATTGATTAGCCTTCGACATTGTCAAATCATGGGACAACGCGAGCGCCCACTTTTTCTCCGTCGTGATTCTTCTCTGAGCGCGCTTTTTTTTCGCGCGCGAGCGCGAGCGTCAGCGGCCGTGCGAGGGCATTTTTCCGAGCAAAAAACGCGCGCGCTGTACATTTTTCCAAGCACGACGGTTTTAATTAATTCCGGACTTGCAATTAAATAACAATTATTGATATTTCCCGGCTGACGGGATATAGACAGTAGTTCGAACGCGTTCCGCTGATATACGCTGAATCTTTTATGCGCTTGCGGAAAAGATAAAGAGCCGACGGATAATTATCGTGGTAATCGGAACTTAAGTTGATTATAACTGTTCGGATAATCGCGGCGGGTTTCAGAGTTTTTGCCCCGATGCCGGTGTAATGAGTTTATTATTGGCGGGAGCCGATGTCAAAGGAGAAAAGCTGCTTTGTACGATTCGACGTATCAATTATTAATAATTGCAGCTCGCGGATTGCTTTTGTTTATGGGGATGAAGAAGACTAAAAATTTCTTCGGTAACGGGCTAAATAAAAGAAAGGGTGGAAGTGATATTTTTAATACTGAAAAATAAAGTTATATTTTTTTTTCTATCTATTTTTTATAAAAGGTTCGACTCGCTCAAACATTTTCTACAGATATTTTAACAAATAGATTTTTTCATGAAATTCAAAGCCACTCAAAGTGTACCTGAAAAAGAATTCCAAACATGCCGAAACTCTTCGCTTGCTAAAATTTTTTTATAGACGCTCCTTCGAAAAAAAACTACGAGTCAAATATTTTTGTCTCTACAAAACAGATTTTCTCCGGAATAAGTTATATTATTTCTATTATTTAGAAATGTTTCGTTTCTACTGTTTTTCGGCAAAGAAAGTTTCAAAATCGTTGATACCGATTAGTTTAATACTATCATATTGTAAATATTATTTATCTCCGCAAAACTGCTATCTCTATTTTAAAATACTATCTATAAAGTATTTCTAATAAACTTACAAACAATTAGCAGAACGTGCAAGGATGGAAAGGCTGAGAGCGCGCAGTAGCCAGAGAGGCATTCCAGAGACTTTTATCCTGTCGCATAATCATCTTAAAAGCGCGAACAGCGAGAAACTTACAAAAGGTAGAGCAAAGAGTAGAGCAAAAGAAAAATAAAGAGCAGCTCTGCTACACGGCGGCAGCAGCAGCAGCCTGAAGAGGCTGGCAAAGCCTTGTCGCTCCCGGGACGCGAATCTGATTGGCTCATGAATATTAAGTTCGTCCTGCAATTATGATCTACGTTATAAATCGGTCTCTCTCTCTCTCTCTCTCTGCCCCTTTCTCGCAACACGAGCCACTCGCACACGTACACACAAGCGAGATAGAGCACGTTATTATACCAGTGTGCGTTCTATACACACAGCCGTGAAAACACACCGATCTCCATGCGAGCGAGACAGAGAGAAAAGAGAGAGAGAGAGACACGATTACTGTCAAGTGTTAATTACTAATCTCGCGTCTACTAATTATAATTAACGCCTTTCGGTGCCTGCGGTGTGGCTCTGCACAAGAGGAGGGGGGGGGGCGGCAGCTGCAGCACCAGTCGTTAGGAACGAGGCTTGCTTCTGATCGACGATCTAATCAGCGCTTGTCGCGCGCGGCTGGACGAAAGCCCAGTTCTGTGTTTGTGTGTGCGAGTGTATGTGCGCGCGCAGCCGTGTACGTCGTGCTCTCTGTGGCTTCATCGACAGCGCGAGCGTGGCAGCCCGCTGATCCTGAGGGGGCTTCTTTCCTATCGGCTCGACCGCATCTACGACGATTTTCTGATAGTCGCGGCAAACTGCAAAGGTTTTGGTTGGAGCGATAGACGCTGTTTGATTCTTCCGCTGCCTTTTTTCGTTTTAATATCGCGGCAGTGATGAATGATCGGTGGGAGCTTGTAAGCTTGATTGAAATTTAACGCTTTGGATAGTTGGTGGTTTTTGTCGAAGATTAGGCAACATGTGCTAGACAGCAGAGAGAGAGAGAGAGAGGCAATAAATAACAAAATCAGATTTCCATTGATCGCTGTTGTAACCGGTTTGGGAAATTCGAGCTAACATTGTCTTTAACAAGATTACCCGCGGAGTTAGATTTTTCTTTGGAGATTAGCTAAATACATATGTGTACCAGTTTTGGTATAGATGTTTTAAAACTCATTTGTAATAAATTCTAAAATTTACGAGCTATGTTCAAATTTTTAAATAATAAAAGACCTTTTAAATATTTTATGAAAACTATCTTATTATAAACAAACTCATACAATCACAAAAGATTCCGTATAAAAATGAAGTTTACAAGATTAAGTTCTAACTAAACTCGACAATAAAAATCGATACAATTAACCCCAACTAATCAAAACGTTGAAGCGTACCGAGAACAACCGCTCAAAAAAGGAACGCATTTTTCAAATTGCAAAAGCGTTCGGTCTCCTTAATTAAGCAAGCCCGCGCCCTGTTCGTTTTTTCGCGCATTTTATTCCAGCGCACGAAATTCCCTTAGACCAATTGTCGATGTCCGCAAATTGAAAGTGCCTCCTCTCTCTCTCTCTCTGGAAGCGTGCAATTCCGAGCGAGCTCTCGGGCGCTATTTATTCGCCACAGCGAAGCGTATAATACGGCCCCCCGAAGATCTATACGAGCTGCTTTTCGGGAGGGCGGACGCGGCTACCGCGCTCACAGAGGAGGGGGAGGGGGGGAGGAGATCGATGCCCCTTTTTTTTCGCCAACGCATTTAGACGCCCGCGTCACATTATCATCGGCATTCGGGGTGGAGGCAAGCGGCTCGCTACCGGCCGCTATATATGTATACCTGAATCGCCGGGCGCGTATATAGCTATACAGAGCAGAGCAGCAGCCTCGGCCGAATTCGCTTTCGCGCAGTCCGGTGGCTCATTAAAATATGCAAATACGGAGAGAGAGAGCGCGGGAGGGGGGGAGAGAGCCACGGGGTCGTATTCGGCGCTGCCGCTGCTACTACTCCGTCCTCTCTATCTATAGAGGGCCGGCCCTGCAGCCCTCTCGGCGTCGAAATGTTTACGATCACGGCGAAATTAAAAGTACCGCTAAAATACTGCTCGTAATACGTATGCGCCGCTGCCACCGCCGCCGCTCGCTCTGCAGCAGCAGCAGCTTCTGCTCGCCCCGAGGGCCTGGCTGCATCGGCGAGCGCGCGCGCGCGCGCGTCAAGCGGCTATAACGTGCGAAAGCTCCGGAGAATGTAAGGAGCCGCCTTGGGCGCTTGTAGTAGCCGCGCGCAAGGCTACTACTACTACTACTGCTCGGACGACTTTTCATTCTTCGGATGTCCTCGGGCGCTGAATCGCCCCCTCCGCCTCTCTCTGTGTATTAGTATGCGCGAGAACGGCTGTTATAAGCGCGAGCGAGCGCCCGTCCAGACGCGGCTAAATAAAGGATGTAGCGCGCAGTATTTACATGGATTGCGCGCGAGCTCAGCCGTCTACGTGGGCTTTTTGTTGCCTGCTGGTTATAATGACGAGGATCCGCGGGTTACTCGCGCACACCTATCTTTTTTTTCTCTCCTTTGGATGAGCTTGACGAGTTTGCTGCTTCTGCTGCCTCGAGATTTAAGTAACTTGTAATTAGTGTAATTAAGAGACAGGGGGGAGTACTCCGACCGCATGTCTTCCGAGCGGACAGCAAGCATTTTTTCGGATATTCGAAATAAATTATTTTTGATGTGGGACAGTTTGGATAAAGGAGGCGCTCGAGCCTGAAGATTACATTTGCATGAGGACGAGGGCTCGCTTGTAATCGTGTCTAATTTATGCTCTTAAAGTATAAGCTGTATTTATTTAAAAACGTTCTGCGCATTAATAATTACAGTGCGGATACGCTTTCCGTATTTTAGCGAAAGCGTTTATATAAACTTCTATTACGATTGCGATATAGCATTAAATTTGAAGCATTGTTTGAGAAAACACGCTTCCTATTCATTTCAAAATTGCACGACATTTGTTATGCCTATAAAGAATGAAAAGTTTCGCATGATGGAAAGTACTTTATACGCTCGTGAATACATAATAAATAACAAAGGACATTTCGTTATCGAATCCCACAAAAGAAATGTTTGATTTTACGATGAAATCTCGGCGGTAATGCTTGTAGAATACGGCATTAATAATTCAGGTATGAGATATTTAGAAAACATTTTGAAAGCGAGTATTTTCGAAAAATTAGCAGCGTGAAATATTATCGGAAAATAGTCCGTCGCATATACGTTTTGCATGAAATTTATGAATCTATTTACGTAAAACCACGCTTCATTTCAATTATAAGAATTAAGTGCAGCGCATAAATTCAAGGTGAAAAATACAAAATTTCTTCTTTATAAATCACGGGCGCGGCGAGCCTACATTTTGAGAAGTAATCATTCCCTGGTAAAAATTAATAACAGGCAAAAGCGATCAAAAGGCAAACACAAGGCAAATTATATCGCCTCGGCCGATGATTAATTCAGCAGGCATAATCTATCCGAGAGTAAAATAAGCAGCGGCGCAGCGGCCCATGTATAATTGCGCTAATAGAAATACAAAAAGAATTTTTTATTAGCCGCAGCCTACCCAGCTCGAGTGCAGCTCCAGGTAATAATATCGCGCATTCGTGGGGGCTCGCGCGCACGTGCTCGCTCTCTCTCTCTCTCTCGTACATCCGATGATTTTTACGAGGGCCGATCTGGCCCTAACGAGCATAAGTCGCGCCGCGGCCTATTCACGAGTCTTATGCTCGGTGATAATTCTTCATTATCGTACATTGTTGCGAACCGCCCTCGTCCTTATCCCCCCGTCCTCTCGTCCTCTCGTTCTCTCTTCGGGCGTATATGCGCAGAGGAGCGGGGGCAAACGCATCAGATCCTCTAAACTGCGAAATCAGAAGACACTTTTACGAGATATGAGCGGGAGCGACGCTCCCGTGCCAATCAGAAAGTGGCTTTTAATTGCCCTTGCTCTTTTTGCTCGCTTAGATGAGAAGTAAATGCGCTCCCTTAATGACGGCGCACGCGAGATGATCATCATTTATTCGCCGCTGCATAAGGACTCCCTTCCTATCGTCAGCTCGTTTGGAGCTTCGGCATTTTTTTCGACTCTCACTGTTTCGCTTCTGGCTAAACGCTCGCGCGCGCGCAGGCAAAAAACTCGGGAGCGTATATCAATACTTTTATGCGCTTTGACATAATGCAACTGTAATGATGCGTTTAATGAATTTCAGCTCTGGAATGCGCCTGACGCTTCTTCTATCATCTATACGTCTACAATCAAGCGAGCTCGAATTTAATATGCAGCTGAAAAAATGGACATTCTATTATCGGAGTCGATGAAAAAAACCATTCTTCATAATCAAAAGATTGTAAGTCCGTCGTGTCGCGACGACAGTATTTATGTAGAGCCGCGAAATTATTCGCTCGTCGAGCGCTCGCGAGCCTCCCTCATTTTTCTCCGGCGGCTAATTTTCGTCCTACGTCATTGTCGGCCGGGGCCGGGATTTTTTTCTCAATATTCGATCTACTTGCCAAATGCGAGGGGCCCGATCGATACGCGCGGGGAGAGCTAAAGCAGCGCGCCGCTGCTCTCTTTCTCTCTCCGTATTTTTCACGGTGCGATTAAATTTGATTTATTGCCGTATAGAATGAAGCGCTCCCGCATAGGTAGGGCTTCTCTCTCTCTCTCTTTCTCTCTCGATCGCTTCCCGATGAGGTGGGACGAGAAGCACGAAGAGAAGGAGGAGGAGGAGGAGAAGAAGTGGCTGGCTTCGAGGGGGGAAAGGGAGTCTTGAGAGAATGCGCGCCGACGTGTGAGTGCGGTCCGAAAACCGCCGGACAAAGAAACGGAAGCCGACGTGCTAATTATGCAGGACGAGGAGGAGGGATGGGAGAGGGCTCGATATATATGTATACGCGCAAGTATAACTTTCATAGCGGGCTCCTTTCTGTTTTGCCGCGAGTTGCCGCGTTTAACTTGCGCCCCGTTATCGTTAAGCAGTCTGAGGGGATTTACGAAATTCTGCCGTTTGCATGATTTACTTGAACTTGTTGTTTTGTAATAATTATGTACTTTATTGAAAGTTGTGGAAGAGCAAAATTTAATCACTTTTGGCGTTTGATTTTTTCAATTAAAATTTTTAATTAGTTCGTTAGTGGAGAGGAATTTATATTTTGATTTTGGTTTGTTCTTTTCAATTGAAAATAAAATGTCATTAAACAGTACAAAGTATTTAAAATTGGACTCGCCTAATTGTAAATAAGGTTTGAAGGAAAAAGGTTAATAAGACTCTTTCGAAGAATTAACAAGTTATAATTTCCTTAGAGCATGTACAATTTGTACGAAAGCCATCGATACAAGTTTTCGATCCTCAAGCGGCTCCGCGAAATCATTAATTGTCCTGTAAAAATGAACTAGTAAATATTGATAATGAAGGCTGCAGTAATTACGAGCAGACGCGCTCGGCAGCAGCGCCGAGATTTATGCTTTGCGCCGATTTTTTTGATTCACTTTTAATAAGTTAAAGTTTCAAGTGTGCAGCAGCTATTGAAGGAGCAGAGTAGACAGAGAGCAAGATATATACATACAGCGCGGCAAGAGAGACAGACTCTTTCCTCTCTCTCTCACTTGCGGGCGCGCAAGAGCGCACTTCGTTCGACTTGGACAGGTTCCCAATTGCGGGCGCAATAAATACGACGCGACGTCGTGGCAGCCGAGATGAGGCATGGCCGTACATTCGTTAAGTTAACGCGCGATTTTATTACAAGTACATTTTTAATTGTACCTTTAATGACGCGCCGCGGGTCCTTGGAATGGAAACGCGGCGGCGGCGGTGGCGACCACCGTTGTTCGCCTTCTCCCTGCCCTTCTTCTCTTCCTCTCTCTCTACTACTCTCGCTTTCGTCTCTTTTTCCCTTCTCTGCGTTGCTGTGCTGCTGCTGCTGCTGCTGCTGCTGCTTCCATGCCCGACCTATAAATTTAATCGCGCAATTAAAGCCAAAACTTGAATAATTATTCCTTAGCCGAGCGAGCGAGCGTCGTTTGAAAAATTCAGCGCATAAAACTTTTTCGATTTTTCACCGCTCGCTCTCGCTCTCGCGTGCGTGCGAGTATCAACTCATTGGCCGGAGTTATAAAACGCAGTTCGCTAGTTGAATTACGGTAAATAATAAATTCAGCGGCTCGCGCAAGCGACAGCGCGGCCCCGCAGCGTCCCTCTTTGTTTCTTCATCGGCCGACGATACGCGCCAAAATTCGCTT
Source organism: Eupelmus azureus (assembly GCA_030522685.1). Taxonomy (NCBI): domain Eukaryota; kingdom Metazoa; phylum Arthropoda; class Insecta; order Hymenoptera; family Eupelmidae; genus Eupelmus; species Eupelmus azureus. The sequence goes on from JAPYZA010000454.1 coordinate 25,920, forward strand.
TGTTCATGAATCTTATTATATTTGCCCAAGGTTCCCATTATAATCGCCTACTCGTCGGCCGGCAATTCCGCGCCGAGTTATTCGTAATAACTTTTCTCGCGCGCGCGAAGCTTAAATAATCGAGCCGTTGCCATTAAGCCGCACTTTGTATTAACGTTTCGTCTACACACGCACGCATGCACACACAGCGCTACCGCCGCCGCCGCAGCCGCGTCAGATTTATCTTTCTTCGGTAGCCGTAGGCCCGTCCCACTAAACACATGATCATCAATCTGCGCCGCTCCCGACGCTCGCGCTCTCGAATAATGCAAAGGAGATTATAAGCACATAAATTAAAATGCCAGAAGACACTTCATTATGCATGCTCGTATAACGCGGCCGAGAGGCCAGCCAAGAGGTGGAGCGAGGGACGTGTAATAGCACTTTCAATACGCCGGGCATCGAACGTTTTTCTTTGTAGAGGCATACGCGGGGAGAGTGGATGCGCAAACACACTTGAAAATTAGCGGGAGCTTTTGTCTTGGCTGCTGGTGGGGCTAATAACGCGATTATGAGGGAGGTTGGAGAATGTGAAGTGCGGTAGTAAAGTGGTTTATACGCGGGTGTAACACTGAATTTTAAAATTTCGGCCTGATTTAGCTCGTGCTTTCGAGATAATTCGAAAAGAGCTTTACTTTGAGAAAGCGTAATCGGCCCCGAGTGCGCAGTCGTTACTCTGTGTGTACGTTTTTTGTAACGAAACTGGAAAGAACAAGCGCGACCATAAGACGCGATAATATTGAATAAAAAGCGCGACTTTATAACCCAATTAAAGCGTAATTACTCGGGCCGTTATTAGCGATGCGAAAAAAAGTGAGCGAGCGCGGCTCGCTCGTCGCTGAAAAATAAATTCCAATTAAAATCAATTGACATTCTTCAGGCGAGAATCTCTCTCCTCACTCTCTCTCTCTCCTCACCGCTTGCTCACGCGTGCTCGCACAATCGCATTTTAAATCTGGCTTGCGCTTCGCTCCGCTCTTGCCACGTAGCTCCTTGACGTTTTTAATTACATTAGAGATAGGACACTTTAGCCCGGGGCTTTAATATATCCCCCCGGCGAAATATGTACGCGCGCGTATCCATCTTGCTGATTATTCATTAAGTGCGAGAGAGGGACGAGAGAGACGAGAGGCTCTATCGAAAACATGCCTCGAGGACGTCTTCTTAGAAAGAGCGCAGCGCCGTAGCCAGCCATGCGCGTGAAATTTTTGTTAATGCGTAATTGAATTTACAGCAGTCGCGCGCGCTCGGCGCTCCTATTAGATGCTATCTGGCTCTCGTAGATCCACGGACTCGCGCTTATATACAGGGAGAGCCGAGCGACAAGTAGTATATATCCCAGGCCGAGGGTAGGCGTTCAATTCGAGTTCCATTTATTAGCGCGAGCGAGTTGCCTCTCGGCGCGCGCATGCTGGCCTGTCTTTGTGCCGGCGCGTCCATATATAAGAACGCGTTAGTATATCTCGATCTCGCGCGGGCGCGAAGCGCCTACGTGTATTCGCGCGCGACTTCAATTACCCATATACTCCAGCTCGAGCTCTGCACCTATATATATGTATGTAGAGGTATGCGTATACACGTCGGGCGAAAGTGTCTCCAGCTCATTGTCCACGGTAATCAATCAACTTCTCCTTTTTTTTAACGCCACTCGCGCGACTTCCCCCCTTTCTTCATTATCCGCCAATGAATTTCTCTTTAAACAGACGACTGAATTATGTATACGATCGCTTTCGTTTTTTTTCCCTCCCGCCGGCTCTCAATGCCGGGGCTCTTATGTGCGAAGAGAGAGAAGAGGGTGGAGAGGACCGCAGTAATTATTCCCGTCGGGAAGGAAAAATGAAAAGGATGTTAATTGCCTTTATCGCGCGCGCGAGCCCGCTAATCATTATTGAATTGACGTGTGCGGAGGCCGCTCAGCGAGCTCGCGATTAAAGTGCGGGGGAATCGACTTGAAACGTAATTACACGACTTGATTTCAAGAATTTAAAGACTTCACGTGTGCGCGGGGTATAGGAGCATTACGCGAGCGCTGCTTTTTCGACGATCGTTCGTTTTAAATTTAAATTCATTAGGGCTGACTTTTTGCCGGACGGGGACGCGATTTGTCATTTGCGCCGATGCTCGACCGGTTTCTTTAATTGATCGGGATTTACGTTTGGAAAAATGAATTTTAAGTTATCCGAAATATGGATAAACACTGTTTTTTTTCTGATGTTGATTTATAGGTAAACTTTTTTTTCTCTGTGAATTAAAATATAGATATAGATTATATAACCGTAAACGTACTGCCGAATGCTTAATTTTCTGATAACTACGTATCAATACAAAGTAGTATCAAAAGCAATAAACGATAAGAAACGTTATGACCGCGATGACATTAGATTAAATTTCCCAGCGCTACTTGATTTAAGAAATCGTTCACGTAATAACCGTCATAACTATTGACACTGCAGACAAACGTACACCATTCGCAAAGCTGGCATTACAAAATCGAAAGCCATACTTATCAGCCTCAGCGATAGCGACTTGTTGAATCACTCGCACCACACACACACACATAATGACGCTTGTCGCTATCTACGCCGTACCGCCGAGAATATATCTCGCTCGGCTCGTCCAGTCTAAATCAGCCGGTGCGCCAGTCCTTCGCTCTCACAGAGAGCGATATATCCATAATCTTGCACGGCTCGCAGGAAGTTATAATATTCACTCTCTAGCGAGAATCGCGCGGTCAAAGAAAGAGAGAGAGAGAGCGCCTCGTGCATTGTCACTTAACGAGCCGGCCGGAGCGCCGCCCCCGGGCAAATTGTTAACGCGATATCGGGCCGCTTAGCGCGTGGGCGCGTGCGCGCGCGATTGTTATAATTGTCGCGGGGCCCGCGCGATGCTTTACGGCTGCCGCGCGCGATGCGAATATGATTTGTTCGATGTGACGTCGATTTCATACTTTCTAACGAGCTGCGCCGTCGGGACTCGCCGCGGCGGGCCCGGTTTAATCTCGCATATTTCACGGAGCTGTGTGTGTGTGCGACGCGTCGGGAGAAAAGGAGGCTTCGTATAATGCAGCGTTAACCTTTGAAAAATCCCCCACCCGTTGCGAAATTAAAGAATTACCATTGTTTATGGAGGCGCGCTCGCGGCCTGCAATTTACTTTCAATAATAGATGTTTACGAGCTCTGGCTCTGGCTGGCTGGCGAGCGCGCGCACACATGAGAAATCGAGAGCCGAGAGCGCGCGAGAGCGATCTATTTCAGCATTGTGCAAAGTGGATCGGGATTCATAAATTTTCTAAAGAATACTTTATCTTTGTCAGCTGAATAAACTCGCGCGTAATGTGTGCATTTGGAAAATTTATATTGTAAAAATTGAGCGAGCCTGACGTTTGTCGAGCTCGGGCCGGCTTTGTGCGCCTGTGCCTTTACTAATGTTTGCGCACGACGCGCGCACGACTCGCGAGCTATTGAAAACTCGAGTTGTTACAACATAATTCATTAGCGCGAACTTCGCTATCTATTAATTTCAAGAAACAGATGTTTCGCGCTTGCGACACACGCGCGGCTCTCTCGGCTTATGTATGCGCCGGCGGCTGAGAGTTACCGCTATTCATTTGTATTTTCGGAGTGAAATTGTCGCTGAATTAAAGATTCGAGCTAAAAATACGGCGGAGGCGTGCGACTCTCTGGCATGATGACAAAAACATTAACGAAATCGCAATTCGCGATATTTATCGCGCTACGTGAGACAGCGTAAACTAGTCCGATAATTTGTACAAGTTACTTTTACCGTTATTAAAGTAAACAATTAAACAGCGCGGCGAGCTCACTGTCCGCGATATTTTCGGAAATTTATGTGCTCGGCAAAGCTTTTTCATTTGCGCGCGGGAATTAAATCACGGCACCTATTAATATTTTTGCCCCGCCGAAATGACTTTTTGTCTCCTCCGATATTTGCACATCGGCGCAGTAGCAAATCAGCACAGCCATATTCAAAATTATATCCATCCCGGAGCGTCTCGTCGATAAACGCATTCACGTCTAACAAGCAAAATAATTCGAATCAGCGGCCAATGCAAATCGAGTCTTTCAGCCGCGCGCGAGTAGCGCCCGGCGAAGAAAGAGCCAGACACAGCTCGGGCCATCCGTTCTCGGCGGGCCGAGAGGCAACTCGAAATTCCCATCAACAAATTCCAAGTTGGACTCGGCTCGCGTATATAGATCTAGAGAGACGCTATATAGCTAGCGCGCATCCGTCGCAGAGAGAGAGAGAGGGGGCTGAGGCACGGTTAGTTTGCTTGGTGGTCACGCGACAGCGCGAGTAGTCTTGCGCGTCTTGTGTGTAGCTAAAGCGTCATGCAGTTGCCCAGTTGCCAGGACACTTGGCCACGACGGCGGCGGCGGCGGCGACGACCCATCCCTCATCCTACGCGCTGGGCTGTCCAGTCACCGAACTCCTCTCTCTCTCTCTCTCTCTCTCGGAGCAACTTCTGTTATTATAAGTTAACCCTGGGAGCCCCTTGTAGCCGACGTCGCCTCCCACTCCCCTCCCGCCTCAGATTATGGCCATCAGCCAGCGAGGATCTGGGTAACGTGGTCGTCGTCGTCTTCTTCTCCCCCCTGCCCCCCCCTTCTCTGCAGCGCGGTAGTAGTCGACGCCTTCGAACTTCGAGGCGAGCTTCGTTTGTATAAGGAAGTGTCTCGTCGGCGCTTGAAGAAGAATAACACGTTCTGGCTCTTGACCGCCGGCGTGGCGGGGCTGCGCGCTCGCCCTGTAATAAGTAGACTGCTACTCGCTTGCGCATTCGCTGTACAGAGACGCTGCCACTTGGACGGCTTTACCGGCGTGTTTGAGGAGTTGCGGAGTTTGGTAAAAGAATGGAGTCTATTATAATGACTGGGGATCTGCAAATGAGGATTGTTGAGGGCGAGGATAGTCCGATGCCGCACTGGACTTTGTTGAAATGTATAGGAATGGCAGATGGGTGAGATAGGAAATCTTCGTTGAAACGGATTTATTATTTTTACGGAGTGGATAAAGTAATGTTTGGATTGAATGCGAGATTGAAATGTCAAACGGAAGGTAAAATAAATGTAAAAATGGCTTTTAAATTGATAAGCAAGTCTGATTGGTCTTGTCTATTACTACTGACTGCAAATTGTCGCTACTAACAAAGCCAATATAATAAAAAAAAAAAAAAATTATTATTTAGAACAGAATAAAGTGAACTTAGAAGCGTACATTTCACTGTTAAAAATTTAAAATGAGCTTAAAGTCTTCAATAAGAGCGAAGATAATAATAATAATACATCATCGATTATCATAGAAGAGTTTCTTATTATTCGGCACCTTACACTAATTTCTATTTAAATCCCCGCAATAACATTCCAAACGATAACGTAACCAGCAGCTTTATTCCATTCAGAAAATTAAGCCGCGCACTCCCCCAGACCGCAAAATCACCGCAGCACGGGCGAACGCCCGGCCAAGCAGCAAGCTCCAACGCAACAAAAAAGAAGGGTGAAAAGCTCGAAAAATTCGAGCTCCTCGCCTTCCGCGCATACCTTTTCCACCAGCCCCAACCAGATTAACGTTTTTTCGGGTTAAAAAGCGCGTGGGCTCTCCACTTTCCCTCTCCTCGCGTCGAGAGCGATACACTTCGCGCGCGAGCGAGCGGCCGGCAAAGCGGGAACGCCAGCCGAAAAAAGAACGGCGGAAGAAAGAAAGGCGAGAGCCGAGCGAAAGCGAGAGTGCCGAAGAAGAGGGTTGAGCTCGGCTCGGCGCGATAGAGAGAGAGAGGAAAAAAGAGGAGGGTGCGCCGCGCGCGCCGGAACAGCTTTACGAGTGCAGAAAGTTGCTTTGGGGATATAAAGCAGGCGCGTCGCAAATAACTTACAATCAGCCCGGGTCGCGCTCGCTGCTCGCGCTCTCTTGGCCTCTTTCGTTTCTCTCGGCTTTCTTGCTCTCGCTGTGGCTCTCTCGCTCCTCGGCACGTGCGACGACTTTGCGCCGCTATTTACCTTCGCCGCATTAGCCTTCGATTTGATCGCAGCTCCTCGGTTTGTCGCGCGCTAAGTCGCGCGACGAGGAAAGGCGATTAATGTCCTGGAGCGCGGCCGCGATCTTTAAAGCCCCGGAGTACTTTATTGCTAATTTAATTAAATGTAAGTCATGTAGAATAATGCTTTATGGCACTTTTATTCGGACGGCTGAATTATGGAGCGCTTTGGACTGCGATATTCCGGGCGTTATTCATCGCTATGAAAGCGCTATGATAATTTCTGCAGTGAGAGAGAGAGAGCACGTGCCGGTTCTAAGTCGTCTGTTACCACTTGGGAAAATCTTTGATAAATAAAAGTCCGGGGCCTGTCTGGCCGCGAGTCATTCTACATCATTATTGGACAAGCAAGCCGGCCGGCAAAAAAGCGCGTGATCTATCTGCAATGAAAAGCCCGTTTATTAAAAACAATAATTCAAGCCTCCAGTCCGCAGGAAAAATAAGCTCATCAGCATCAAACGTCCCCGGGGCACACACAACGGATTCCTAATAACCAAAATAAAAGCAAACCGCGATATTTCCTCTGCAAAGAGAGCGCTACCGGGCGCGCGCGACTCGTGCCCGAGGAGTGTTAATTCAAAGGTATTAGCAATTAACGAGGAATTACTTCCTCGAGGGTGCATAAAAGAGAGTCTCGCAGCTACTGCCGCCGCCTCTCTTTTATTTCGCTTGCATTTTAAGGAAGCGTTACGGCCATTACCCATCCCCCCCCTCCTCCCCAACACGTGGCCCGTCAAGTAAACGCGCTCGTTTACGGCTCGCACACGTACCGGCAATGAGGCTCCGCCGGGCGCGAAATGAGCGCGCGCGCGGGCAAAAAGGAAAGGCTGGAGAGGAGGAGGCCAGAGCGAGCGGCAGAGAAAGAAAAGAGAGAAAGCGCCGGGGATACTTTATGCGAGACAATATTGAAAATAAATCGATAACTTAATTAAAGCCAACAGCGGCGGCAGCAGCAGCAGCGGCGTCCGTCGGGAATCGGCGCGGTTAATCAATTCACACCCGAGAGCCCTCGCGCGGTCTGCCTATAGCTCCGACGACTTGGCGCGGCCTGAAAACACAGCGAAGCTCGCGGCGCGTATGCGCATAACAATCGCAGCCGTAAAGCAAAGTATCGGCTGGTGATTTCATTAACTTATCCGGCGCGCGTATGCGTGACTCGGGGAAGTAAGCCGCGCGAGCAGCGCTGCCAATTATACGGATCTCGAGAGCGTCTTTGCTGGCTTCTGCGCGCGATATTTCGCGCGTTTTACATCTTTTCGCGCGGCCCTCGTTATCCGAGCGCGCACTTTATGGCGAATTTGCGCGAGCGTCGAACGGTAATGTTATCGTCGCCGCGTATTTCAACGCTGCTCTCTCTGGATTTTGCTGGCTGAGAGTGTTAATTTGGAGTGGCGAGGATGTGTAAGGGGAGGCTTAGCGCTTGAAAAATTGCTTATGTGCCGGGGATTTTTTTGTCAGTCTTCTTTTTGCGAGCGAGCTGTGCAGAGCGAAACGGGGGGTACGATTATCTTTACTTATGGCGCTGCTGAGTAAATGATGCCCAAAGTTGTTCCGATGAGTATTTATCGCTGGACGCGCGAGGACATCGGATCGGATTGCCAAATGGTGTAAATCCATTAAATTGACAATTCAGGAAGTGAATATGCGCGCTACAGAAATATTTATTGTTCATAATAAAATGGATCACATAAAAGCGGACGTCAAATAAATATTCCAAAAATTACTTGCCAGTTTATCGAACAAATTTTTGCCCGCTCGAGCAATCAAGCCCCGCTCTCTAACGGCCCTCTCATCATTCTTCAACTATTTTCCTAAACAAGGTCAAAACTCGGCGGCCCGCGGGAAAATTAATCGGCGCGCGGCGCAAGCCTCCCGGCCAGAAGTGAATTTCCGAAAAGAGCGAGCGACAATTAAATCCGGTGTTTTAAATCCGTGTCCCCCCCTCCGGAGAAACGGCGCGACGGAAAAAAAAGACGAGGAAGAAGCCGCTGCCGGACAGAGACGGATAGAGCGCTGGGCCCACGTTGCTCCGGCGCATATTCGCTATCGTTAATCCGCTGGCCGGTGACTTTTTTTCCTCGCGGATTGTCGTTATTTCGCGACACACAATTTCGTTAAACGCTTTCCCGTGCAAGGTGCGCTGCGAGCGCGCGCGTGCCATTAGGCGAAACAACGCGGCGGGGAAACTACAACAGAAACTACCGGGCGAGCAGCGGGAGCGCCGCGCGACAATAGATATCCGGCGGGACAGTACAATGGTCATTGTAAATCAGGGCATTTTAAAAATCTGACAGGATATATGTTGACGCGGCCCTCGTATATCGAGTCACGCACCGGCTTCTCTCTCTCTCTCTTTCTCCTCCGCGTATACGTACTCGTGTATATCCGTGTGCCGGTATGCCGCAGCCGTGTGCGCCCATTAAATACAGCATTATGCTCTACTCTCCGGCGACGTTCTGCCCCTCTTTCTCCCTCTCTCTTTCTCCCGTTCGCTAACTTGGAGGCGCACATAATGGTAATTGCCGGGATGTATTCCCCCAGCGCCATTTTTGGCAAGTTGTTTTTCGTCAGAGGCCGCGCGCGCGCGCTGCTCATCTGATTTCGCTTGGCTCGGGAATTCTTTTCTTTTTATTCTCTCTCTTCTCTTTGCAGGCTCGTTTCGCTCGCTCCGTGGCTTCTCCCCCCCGGTTGATTCGATGCCGCGATTATATGCACATAGGAAAGCGATCGTGTTGCACGATAACATTTGTTACGCGGGGGGCTCTCCTTCAATCGTCGCTGCCTCTCTTGTTTGGCGAGCTGCTTCTTGGTCTTGTATAGGAAGTGTAACTGGTGAGGGGAGCGAGTTTCTTACTGATTTTCTCTTGATCAAATAAGTTCGATTTAGCAAAACTATTTTATATTGTTAATTTTCAATAATTTATTCAAAACGATATTGAAAAAATTCATGCTTTTTTGTTATTTATTGAGTTTTAATTTCAATAAAATAATTAACGTGGCTTTAGAGGACTGTCATTTTCAAGCATTTCATATATATTTGTGAATTTCTAGCTAGCGATAAAGACCTTATATTTCCAAAATGATACCATACAGTTAAAATAATTATTTATTCTCGATAACAACTTTTTTAAAATTAATTGTAATAAGTAGATAATTCCTGCTCTGCTCAGACGACATCAAATAAGTAAGAAGACATTATACCATTTAAAGTCTCATACGTACACTCAAATAACGATATTAATAAATGAGCACTGCTAAATAGACATTAGCATACTTGATCAGAAATCTTTCATCCATTTCAAGATCACCCAGGCGCAGAAGACGAAAATATATGAGCTATAAGTTAAGTCGATGAATTGTTTATCCGGCGCGAGAGGCCAAACAGAATGCGAATCCCACATGCAAATAGCGTTTTCAAAAGCATGAAATTAACTTCTCAGCAGCTCGCTCCGGCTCCCCGGCAATGTCTCAATTTACTTGAAAATACGCCGCTCATGCTCGGCGCGCTCGGTTTATACAACCGCTCTCCCACTCTCGCTAAAAGCGGAATAAGAAAAACGCGTTAAAACGCACTCGTTTTTTCCCCCGCGCGCGCGCCCGGTATACAGACGCGCGAGCAAAGCGAGCGGCCAAAAGGTAGAGGAGAAAAAGAACGAGTGCTCGCGCTCACGTGAGAATCAGAAGGTGACGATGAAAGGAGTGAGAGAGGGAGAAAGCGAAAGAGGCACGC